>CM062809.1:691699461-691884461 GCA_031772625.1 Pinus tabuliformis
GATGTCATCGAAGGCATAATTCATTGCCCTCTAAAAAGTGGCCCCAACATTCTTCAAACCAAATGGGAGCTTCCTATAGGCGAATGTGCCCCATGGAAAAATGAAAGTTGTTTTCGATTGGTCCTGTGGGCATATATTGATTTGATTGTAGTCAGAAAATCCATCCATAAATGAGAATATTTTGCATCCAGCACATTCATCAATAATCTGGTTGAGAAAAAAAGTAGGATAATTGTCCTTTGGACATACCTAATTCACATCCCTATAGTCGACGCATAATCGAATTGTCCCTTGTTTCTTCATGACAAGAACAATGTTGGAAACCCAGTTAGTAAGAGGAACAGGGTAAATAAAACCAGCCTGCAAAAGTTTTTCAACTTTTGCTTTAATTGCATCGGCTTTCTTTGGATGAACAGGTCGAAGCCATTTTCGAACTAGCTCGACATCAGGTACATTTTGATTTTTTGTTCAAGAATACTAGAGTCAATGCCTGGAATCTCCTTGTAAGACCATGCAAAGATATCTCTAAATTCACGAAAGAGAGTATGGTAATTATCGAGTTCTGATGGAGAACAAGATTTTCCGACATGAATATTCTCTATAATATTAGGCTTGGTTGAAATATTAACATAAATTGTTTCTTCAATATTTGATAGGTTTCACTCAGATTATATTGTGAATATGGAAACCGAATTCTATAGGAAATCAACGACTGGAAGGTGGTTTAGTTCATTTGAATAATCTTCAATGTCATTTGGAACATGGGAACGATGATGATAATATTCCCATGGTTCTTCTCCTATCATCATTGATTGGATGATTCCTTCATCCGTAGAATTTATACATGAAAAAGGATCCAAAGAAGTACCATATTCTAATGAACGGTCTACCCATACAGTTGTTGAGTGCAGATTTGGGTTTGTCACACAAGCCCGAAAAATTGATTTCTATGATGATTCAATGGGGCTTAACGGAATTACCTCAATGCTATCAAATTCAACCTTGTTGGTAATCATCGTTAAGTCAGATGAGGTCGAGGAAATCATGGTGCAAGTCTCTACTCTTGCCACTTCCGCCAAATCAGATGTCGACAATAGGGTAAAAGTACCCATTAGGGAAGGATCTTTAAAGAGACCTACTCCAACATTTTGAAGTGACAATGGGGGTTCGTGTACCAACGGAATGCTTCCCATAGCTTGTGAAATATTGGCAAAGAAGGCTAGCTTATCAATGACTGTGATTCCACCCTTAAAAGGAAATGCAATAGTACAAAAGTACGTGGAAACCACAACAGCCATAGCATATACCCATGGCCTTCCTAGTAAAATGTTGTAATCAAGGGGTCTGTCAACTACCTCAACTTCAACAGTAACTGTTTTTCCCCCTAGTTCGATCTTAAGGTTTCTCAAAATCCCACAAGGATTATATGTTCTTCCATAAAAAGCTTTCATCATGGTTGGTGATCGTGACAACGGTGGTGAACCAAGTGTTTTCCAGCAGCTGATTGACATAATACAAGTGGATGCCCCCTCATCAATAATAGTTCGGTGAACATTCTTATTAAGAGATTTTACTTGAATTAGGAGAGCTAACTGCATTGGTAACTGTGGTGTATATCCCACATGGTTAAAAACCACAAGATTAGAATCCATACGATCTATTCCACCAATTGCTGATAGTAAAGCCTGCTTTTGGGAGGGATAGTTTTGCAACACCTCGAGTGTCGACATAGCAGAAGGTGATTGAGCAAGATCTTCCACTATGTTATAATTTTGAGCTGCTCGAGCCCGAGGGTTAAATTTTGATTTACAATTCCCTTTAATGGTTTTATTGTCAATTCTGGTACAATAGGTGGAATATTTTTAGATGAAGTCGAAGTCGAAGGATTAGGTTGATCAGTGGCCTGATTATTCGACAATGAAGGTGGATTTCCATAATCTTTGTTTCTTTTTGACACGAAAACTTCATTTTGTGGCTTTGTGATGGATAACATGAGTACTTGGGATGTGGAAGCATGGTCTGTTGCAACCAAATGTGTCTCCGGGTTTGGAAATGGATCAATCAACACTGCCGATGTGTTTTAAGTCTTTAAAAGTTAGAGACCTCGGAGCGGTGAGGACAATATCTCATAAAATTCTCATCATTACATATTATACATGGATAATGAGGTTTCCTTACCGAAGAAAAGGAATCATATGATTTCTCTAGAGGGGAATTATCCTGTTTCTTTTTGTTATTCCCCTTTTTCTTGCTTCATGGTTTCCTTGGATTTTTTCCTTTGTCAGATGACACGACATTAATTTTGGAAGCAATAGTTTGACCAGATGGTCTTCTGGCCATTTTCATGCTCAAAGAACTGATCACACCATTGTTGGCATGAGAGTCCTTACTTGATTGTGGAGGAGGAGGAACAATGAAAGCTAGTCAGGGTGCAGCCAGAATTTTATCATAAAGCATGTCAGATTGCGTGTAAATCATATCCAACTATTGGGCACTAGCAATTACTTTCTCTTATGTGAAAACTCCACCTTTTTCCGCATCCTTTGTGATTGATGGCAATAAGAATTTTATGAAACACTCAGCTAAAAGCTGATCGGAAACATATGTCTTAAGCATTCGACAACGACGCCGCCACTCATGAATATGATCAAATATATGGGTAGCAGTAATCTGTTTAAAGTTGGTTAGGAGTTCCATTCCAGTCTTTTATATGATGGGTAATTGGAAGTGGGTCAAAAAAGTAGTGGCTAAAGTGGTGAAATTGTCGAAATAAGCTCTTGGTAATTCAATGTACCATTTAGCAGCTAGACTAGTAAATGTTCTTTGGAAAAGATGAAGTCCAACTGAATCATCATTTAAGGAGTTTGATGAACACCAAAAATCAAAGGTCATGACATGATTTGATGGGTATTCTCCAGGATTTCCATTAAATTTTGAAATGTCAGATGGTAACTTATGCAGAATTATCAGCCACCAAGGTGCATATAAGATTTGATCATTAGTGAGCTGATTTAAATCTGGTAATTCTAAAGTTGCTACAAATGGCAACTGTCAATTCAAGTCAGGTTGAGTATACCCAGGATATGATGGAATTTCCTGAGTAATAGGTCTTTGCATACCAACATAGGGCATCTGCATTTGGTAGCCTTGGTATGGTTGTTGTTGAACAAAACCAGCATAAGGTGGTTGTTGATAACCAGGTTGAATTTGTGGTTGTCCATAACCTACAAAGCCTTGTTGACCAGGAGCTTAGTAAGCTTGATATTGACCAAACCCAGGTTGAGCTTGTTGAGCCAGTCCAAATTGGGGCTACAATTGCTAGAATTGGGGTTGTTGAAATTGATGCTGCCACGATTGTTGAATCAATTGTTGTTGTTGGTGGTACAACTATTGTTGATTTAACAGTTGTTGTTGCCCAACAATGAAAGGTTGGCTAGGTTGTGAATAAGCTATACCAGTGTAAGCTTGGGTCAGTTCAGATAAGGGTATACAAACCTGAGGTTGTTGCTCAACCATGGAAGCAAGTGGTTGTTGTAAACGACCTAAGGAACTTGAACTTCTTGACTTAAAACTTGTGGTTGTGAGGTAGAAGGACTAGTTTTTACCAGTTGAGATACAACAGTTTGAACTTGTGACTGTGGTACAGTAGTAACAATAGGTGTAGTAGGAATAGCTTACACAGTTTGTATTGCTTGTGTTGGATACACAAGCCTAGGTTGAACTGGCATTTTTGGTTGCCGTTGATAAACTCTAATTCCAGATTGACCTGAATACTGCGAGATATTTCCATATGATGGTCCTTTGGAATAAGGAGGATATGGTGAATAAGCATATTTCTCTCCATATGGTCTCAATCCAGTATTTAATGGATATATAGGTCTTTGCTGACCAGATTGCCCAACTTGATATTGATATGCAAGATCAAACTATTGAGTTCACATTAGAGAAGAACCAGGTAAAATTTTGGTTGAGGACATGGGTGATGACCATGGTGTAGAAGCAACCCTTGAGTGGGTTCTAGACAATGATTGGTAACCAACCGAGATGGATGATTGACCATACAAGTTTGACTCAGGTGTGGTAGAAAACATAGAAGAGGTTGCAACATAAGATTCTATCGTAACTGCATTAGATGATACAGTTTGAGATTATGACACTTGTTCAACCATAGTTAACTGACCCAAAATTTGTCCTAAAGAATCGACGGGTACTTGAAAATAAGCAGGATCAAATGGAGCAGTAAAAAGAGGATTATGAGGGTAAAGATAAAGCCTAGTTCCAAAGTGAAAAGGGGTTCCAGGTGTATAATCTTCTTCCAATTCTTCCTCTATAACAATTAAACCTGGTGGAAGAACATCATCGTCAGGTCCGTAAAAGATTTCTAGTCTTGATAAAGTTGAAGTTTTAGTAGTTACCGATGTCTGAGGGGTAACAGGTTGATCGCCCTCCGGTAAAGTAACAACTTATGAATGTTCAATTTTGAAGTCCAGATGTTCGGGTAAATGAATAATAGTTTCAGAAAGAAATCCCTGAAAAACTTTAGGCTAATATGTAACTTCTGTTTGAACTGGGATAGGTTATGGTTGGACTTTTGGTTGAACTGATTCAAGTTCAAGGGTAATTTCTTGTTGAGAAACTTCAAGTTGAGGATCAAATTGTTATTGAACAATGTCAATTACTGTTTCACTAGGATCAGTGCTAATGTCCTTAGGTAATTGTGAAACTTTTTCTTTAGAAATGGTTGGAGTAACTGGAGTCTTGGTACTTACCAAAATAGATGATTCAGGTAATTCAAATGAATAACTATGAGTTCTTGATGTACTAGACTCAGTTAAGCGAGATTTCTTTGTGCGAATGGGTGTCGTTTCAGGTGGCAAAGGCGGTTTGCTTGCTATTCTCTGCGAACGATGGGTTAAGGGTTGAGGTTACTCCACGATTGCTGATTAATTTTATTATCAAAAAATAAATAAACAAAAAGGGGTATACTAGGCAAAAGGTTTACCAAGCAACTGTGAACTATAGAATACCTCCTAGCGAACCAGGAAGTACAGGGAGGCAATCTCCCCAAAATGTTGTGTTTAGTGTATCACAGTTTACAAGGTGGTCGATTTGGTTACTTAAGGATGGATAGCAACCTAGAGTTATCCTCCCATATATACCCAAAGGTATGTGGAGGCCCAATCTGTATAAGCGTTGTCTAATGCAAAACCGCACAGTGAGAGCATTTCCATATACTTTACGTACTGTAACACCGCCCTATATACCTGAAGGTATGTGGACAAGCTATGATATACTCACGTACGTGGAATGAGGTATCACACTTGGGATGTATTGCAGACAAGTTAGTGATAGCTTCTTTTTTTTATGACGCTGGAACACGTCTCTAGCCTAGAACCACTAAATGTTCTCGTTGATGACAATGCTCCATTAGGTAAATTGATGTTAATTTTAAGTTGATCTTGCTTAGGAATTTTCCTTTCAAGTTCACCATGTGATGTATTCTGAAATTCCTAGGAATGAAACTATCATGATAAGCATTCTTTCCATTCAATTTAACAATGAAAATCCTAGCTACTTAGGGATAGAGCAATTAGATTTCTTTCGATCAAAGAGAAAAGAGCACAATCTAAATGCAATTTCCCTACACTATTCCTATGAACACACACAAACTTTTTAAACGCAACATGCATGTATTTATTTTCTATTTCCTTAATGTGAATATAAACAAAAGGGAATATTCACATACAATCAATCAATCTTTCGTAAGAATGAATATTTTTACGACAGTTCTAATTCAAAGGAAGGGAAGACTTTATGACACTTTCTTTTGAATGAAGATTAATCAATTATATCCTAAGTTTGACTATCAATTGATAATGACAAAGAAAACATTAAGAAACATTAACCAATCCAATCAAAGTTGGGCTAGACCAGGAGATAGAGACTCATTTTCTGAGACATAGCATTCATTGATCAATCAACAAACAATAAAACAGAGAAAAGTTGGAAAAAATCTTTCTAAAGGTGGGAAAATGATCCTAGGGTATCAGTGTAGCCTAGAGTGGGAGACAGTGTGCTTCAAAGCACTATCCCTAAGCCAGGGGTGCTTTACAGTGCACTGTGTCCCTCACAATCATGTGCTGGTGACAGTGAGCCATTTCAAAAGGCAATTTGACACAGTTTTGACCAATTTTTCCATGTAAAGATATAAATTACAATCTATGAACACAAATAAGGTCTACAAGGATGTATTAGGAGGTGAATAAGCTACTAGGAAAGAGGATTTATCCCTAGTATGGTCACGAATTTTTTTTGGAGAATTTAGAATCTACGAATAAATACTAATTCCCTAGATAAGTAGCTGTATCTAGAACACTAGTTTAAAGTGTTTTAGACTTTTGCTATAAGCAATAGAAAAGATGAGAAGATATAAGGCCTACCTGTAGTTTTGCTTTCCTCTCATATCCCCTGTATCAATTCCATCGCTCCTTCTCATACTTAATCCACTTGAGAAGTACCCTGTAAACACAATAGAAGACAAAAACCGATCAAAGCATATGATCTATTGAATATAAGTGAAAGGAATCAGATACAATTCACACACATGACCATTATGAAACAATAAAAACATATTGGAAAAAGGTTCAAACACTTTATTAGATAGAAGAAGGAAATACAACCATTGGTGTCTTATTCAAAGAAATTCCTCCAACTTGGATCCTATCCACATCACATCAAAAGCATGACAAACTTGTAGCATTACAATACTTGCTTCAAAGCCAAATTTCATAGTAGCATTATTTCCTTGCAATTCAACATAATCCAGCCCCTCATCACATAGATGAGTGGTAAATTTATAGGAAGATGAAGGAGCTTTTGTCATTAATGATGGCATTGAATGGCCTTCCATTCTTAGAATTAGTTCCATGGAGGAAGGGATGAGAGGATAGGATGCACCTTAACTCATTCCTCATCCATTTTCGAGCTCATAGGAGTTGATAAGTGAGGAAAACTTCTAAATGACTTCAAAAGATAAGAATATTCCCCAAACCCTATGTGAATTTCACTCATTCTCACCCAACCCAGGAGAAAGGAAGCCTAAGTGCTCTACAGAGCACCCTAGAAGTGGACTTAACTGCTCTGCAGTGCACCTTCATAAGGGCTTACATGTGCTGGTCCCTCTAGAGGCTATTTATGGATGTCTTCAAGTCATGAAACTGTCTAGGAAGGAGGCATTCAAAGGGCTGAATTGTTTAGGGTATGAAGCAACTAAAATTAGGGTTTGATGAGCCCTAAAACACTAATCTGGATGTTGGGATTTGATGTGCCCAAATGGATCTGTAACACTCTTCCCACTTGATTCCTCATATACCAGGAACCTCTTCATGTCATTTGACTATGTAAGCAATCATTCCTCCACAAGAATGATTCGTAATGAACCTCTCAGACACTGGCATAGATTGTTGGGAACGAGTCCCCCCCAAGAGCCAGTTTTGGGGCTAAAAGCCCATGTTTGGGGCAGAAGGTCCAAACTTTTTAATATAGATGTAAAGTCTCTGTATTTTGTTGTTGCGGAGAGAAAATAGGTCAAAGGGTTGTCTTCCCTTGTTTTTTGAAGTATCATGTCGACTGTAAAGATCTACCCATGGTCCACGGACCAGGGGATTGTATAAAAAGGGAGTCTTAGAAGAGTCTAAGAGGGGGGTAGTAACAAGAGATGGTAAGAAGGATTTTGGGTAAGAAGTTCTAAGTGTTCTCAAGGCTTAGCGTAGGTAGAGGAGTTGAGTGCACAGAGGCCTAGGGTGGAAGTTTGCATCTGAGTGTGCGGACCCCTGCAGCTGTGTGCGCAGGGCGGATAGAGTCTGTACTGAGCTTGAGATATCAATAAAGAGAATTATTCAGCAATCATTGTGTACTTTCTCTCTGTTTAATGTATCTGATTATATTATATTATGATCTGGGTTTACATTATAATGCTTATTTGATATGTGAATGTATCTGATTATATTTGTTAATTGAACACAAGCAAAAATAAAGGATTATATAAAGGTAACTGCAAATGCATGGTATATTAGGTAAACCTTAATATAACTTGGGAACTTATACAGTAACTCAATCACAGAGGCACGTAAGTGCCTAAACGTCGGGTAAGGGCTGCATGAAGATTAGTGAAGTACCTTCGCAGAGGTACTAAAGGACAGAAGAGAAGGAACATCAATAAGATCTAAATGCTTATCGATCTGTGTTGAGTGATAAAAGGTGTCTTTTTAACCCCTATTTACCCAACATTAACTATCAATCTAGATACGATTTTTTATCTCAAGAGTGTACTCAATCTGAGGTAGTCACTTGATTCAAGAGTAATTTTTTCTAGTTTGCAGTATAGTGCTAAATACAAGAGTAAATGGATGCTGGAAATAGAATCTACTTGTAATTAAAAGAAACCTTAATGCTCTGAAACTTAAATCATTCATTTAGAAAACTATAGCAATTTACCAGTGAAGGATGCAGTAGTGATAACTCTTTCCTCTGTCAACTGATATAAATGAAATCAATCATAAACAGGACCTCCAATCTGAGAACTTAGACAACGATAGTCAATGTTCTTTATAGTTGTAGATCTTTCAATCCACAGGAAAGCAAATAATAACAATTCGATTGGAAATGCTTACTAAAACACACTTGCTACACTATCAATTAAAAGGTGAAAGCAAATCCTTGCAGAAAAGGAAAAACAACTAAGTTTGTTGAAAATATTGAACAACAAAGCTTAATCTATAGAAATTAATCGAACAACACTCTTTTCCTAAATGAACCGAACATCAATCTTTAACTGAAATGAACTGAACAACAATCTTCAGATAATAAAGGAACAACCAATCTCATTAAGTGTAAACACATAGTGACTATAAAGTAATAGAATTAGTAATGTTATTTTGGTAGAGTGAACATTAGTTGCAAGTATAAAGGAATGACAATCATGATTATAATTGAACAGCAATTAAATGAAAAACAGTTGTAGTTGTGAGTAAATAATAGAATGTAGACTAGACAACACAGTATTGTTTGAAAAGGAACAACATGACATTGAGTTATGAATAACAATCGTGTTATCAATGCAGTCTAATTATGATTTTGATGTAGCAGAGTAATTCAGCGAGATGTTCAGAAACAGAAGATTACCGAATAAAGCGAATTAAGGAAATCAAACCACGCATGACTGTAATTGTAAAATAGTGATACAAGAAGCAAGTGGATCCACCAGGGCCAGGCCCTTAGTGACTAGGGAAGCACTGCTACGTTTACTCCAGGATCAGATAATGGAACAACAACTGAGTTATATATTAATCATATATGGCAGAGTTACAGCTACCGCTCCTCAAAGAGAGTCGATGATCAAATTTGAAATTACAACAATAAATCCTGAAAAATCAATCCTCCTTTTGTCTTACAATCGCTGCCCCATTTGTAATGGGTAGGTGGATACATCAAGTTTATAGATAACTTTTAAAGTAGCGATCCCTCAGGATCAAAAGATCCTAAGGGCTTCACTTAATCTTTCATCTTCAGTTATCTTCTTGTCCTCTTGCGCAGCCACTCTGTTTTATCTGTCTTTTCCCGAGCTGCACCCTCTAGTATCATTCTTCTTGTCTGGACATGGTTTCCTAACAGAGGAATAGCAACTGCCTTGCTTTTGTCTTTACCTTCCGAATAGTGATTTTCTATTCCCTTCACTTTTTGTATAGAAAAAGACAATAATTAGTTATTTTGTATTAATCACAAATCTCCTTAATTCTATCATAATTCTTTAACATATTACCATTTTAGAATGTAAAGGAGTTATGATCCAAAGGAAAAGATAAAGAAATAAATGGCAAATGCGTACCTTTTCCATCGCTCAACACACCCCCCTGCTTACCCTTTTTCATGTTCTCATGAAAACCATGTAATTTACATGCAAGGCAGTTAGGTAATAGGCTAGAGAGGGATTTTCATGAAGTGGTCTAAAACCATGATTTGTAGCTAAAACTTCAAAAATGGATCCTGTTTGCTCCTTAGGAAATTCATATATAGTTTTATATCTTGCTGCAGGATACCAGATAATGGGGCTTCGAAATCTACAACCTAGCCAAAGTGGACCTTCTCTCAAGATAAGGTTACTATAGGTAACCAGGTGATCGGTAGCTAATTTAAATTTTTTATAATTGAAGGGTTCTCTATCCTAGATATTTCGATTGGAAGTCTTCCATCGGAGTTTAGCTACTGCTATGGAAGGGTCTTTGATGGATAGGAAGTATTCTACCCCTTGCTGGACAATTGCTTTATGAATGGGTCCCAATGTCTGGATCACACCCTTCTTTCTCATTAAGCTTCTATGCTTATCCCATAGCTGTAATGGGTTTTCTGGTTCACCCCTTACCCAAAGGTGTAACCCATTTTCTTGTCTGTGAAAGGTGTTATGGGCCTTGAGCCATTTTAACTGGTTAATACCAAATGAAATGAATTCTTGAAACTTGATATCACCCACAAAAGGACTGGGATTCTTTTCCATTTCCTTCTCCAACACAAAATTATGCAAATAAAATTCACATGGCAATCGCTGGACTTTCACTCCATAATGTTTACAGCGGTTTATGAAATCATCAATAGTTTTTAACTCTATAGGTACCCCTGCCTTGATAGCCTTAATTTTTAACTGTAAATAACTTTCTAACAAAAACAAGGTATAATTTTTGGCAGTGCCCTACAGGCTATAACATCAGTATATAGAGAACAGAGGGTATCCATTTGGCTTATGACTGAGTTTAGCCTATTTGTTACATTTTCAACTTTCTCCTCTGCCTTCCGACATTTATCAAAGGCCTCACTCTATGATGCATTGATGTTATTAAATTATTGGTGTAACTTTTGGTATTTCTCTAGAGGAACGGTCTCTTCTATGAGTTTTCCTATTGTCTGCTGAGCCTGTGCTAGATCCTCTTTGAGTTTCACTATCCTAGGATCATTGTCCACTGAAACACTTTTGGGCTGAAGATCTACCTGGATCTTCTTATTGTGACATCTGGTTCCTACAGTCTGTGTCCCTTTTGTCTGGCCAATCATGATGCTAGAGGATAGTGCCTCTGTTTGGACATCCTTATTACAGACTGGTGTATCTTCTGTTTGGTCCACTGCATCTGTAACAGCCACATGTTGTTCCTTGCTATCTTGAATGGATATGGGCTCTATTTGAGTCCCCATGGCCTCTATTTTATGGGGTTTCATTCAGGTGGCTACATTTCTTGTTCTTGTGGTTCTTTTTAATATTTTGCCCATTTTTAGGGCCCTTGTTGACTATATGAGTTGTTTTATTACATTCAGTAGCCTTCATTGTTCCTTTCACAACCTCTTGATTTCATTCGTCTTCTTCTTCGAAGGAACAAATGTTTCTTTTCTTGGACCTGGGCATTGTTCTTCAGGGATTGTACCCTCGCCCTGGCTTATTTCCATATTTTCTGTTTAGAACACTTCTTCAGTGTTCTCATTCTCCTGATTAGGTTTCTCAAGGGAGGTAACCCTAGTTTGATCTACTATTTCCCAGGTGGCTTCTGCTTCTACTTCTTCTTTGTTATTCATCTTCTCAGAAGCACTGTTGCTGTGAGCAGAGTGTTTCGGTGATTGCCCTTCTTATTCTTTCCCATCATTCATCTTCTAAGATGCACTCTCACTGTGAGCAGAGTATTCCTGTGATTGTGTTGCCTAAATATTTAGGTTAAGCGGGATCTTTGGTTGAATATACTCACCCATATTAGCCAAAATTTGTGCCAATTCGTCTTCTTGCAATGGACTTTGTAGTGGACTTGCACCAGAGCACTCTCTTTCTTCCTCCAATTCTTCTTCCCATTCTTCTTCCACATTTCCTCTCCTTCGAGTTGTGGGGGTTGTTCATCCTTGGAGTCTAGTATCTATAAGGGTTGCTTACTATTATCTTGGAGATTTCCCAACATTCCCCTGCTTTTCCTCGATCTAAGGGACTGTCTGTGTTTCTGCGGTCTAGTTGATGTGCTGGTGGTTCTTTTTCTTTTCGGGGTTGGTAAGGCCAATCCCCCATCTATTGAAAATACCAATTCTTCCCAAATAGACTGCTGCTGAGCAAGACTATGATTGACTATTAATTGAATTAAACCATGATGACTTACTACCATTTCTGTATGATGTGATTTCCTTATACTCCGAGCGGCGTCATGGAATAAAGAAATTAAATCTGCAGTCAAATTTACAACACATTTATGTCTTAATACTACTAATAATTTGAGATGGCGTGGTCCTACCACATCCTTTCTCCCATCGCATGTGATGTAGCTTTGCACTATTCTGGCTAATTCTGCCCATGGTTCTCCCAGGGTTGCAGACAAGACTCCTTTTCCTTTGATGGTAAGGTTTTGTCCTTCGTCCCGAAAGATGGCTATGGCATCTCAAAGTCTTACCTTTTTCTTGGTCCATACTGGTCCGACTACCGGTAGTCCATATATTTCGACAATTATTGCCTCTGTTACCGTTATTCGCCTTCCCCTCACCATGGAATAATCTTTCTACAAATTTTGTAGAAATTCAATGGCCATAGTTTCATGGGACTGCTATAGCTGTGTAAGGTAATTGATCCATCCTGCTCTTTCCAGAATTGCTTGTGCAGTGTCGAAAATTATCAGCACTTGTGGTTCACTACGTATTACTCTACCTCCCATTTTTTTCAAGCTTAGCACACTATTATTTTTTGCAGAGAAAAAACAAACATAGAAATGACAATGGAACAACAAGCTGTGCATATTGCAAAATGTCAATATTGTTAAACTTTCTATTTCCGAGATCTGATGGAGTCATAGTACCTCCAAATAAGGAATTGACACATCTGCCAGTGTATTTTGGAGATCACTCACACCCCCCTAAAATGTTATAGGTCATCCTCGACTGGAAAATGGAGGAGCGGCGTACTGGACAGCAACCGTACAGAAAAAATGAATGGCGTATATATTCATGGCATGATTGCAAAAGTAGAGAATTACTGAAATCGAGGCTTATGATGAAAATCACAAATAGATATAGAAATGCTATGAAATGATGTGAAAAATAGGGGAGAGGATAGCTAACGTAAGTAAAAATGCTTATGCGGTCATTATCCACTTTAACCATTATGATTGATTTATAACCGATATTTCATGTGTAAGAGGTTCGAAAGGGTTATATAACATAATCTCATTTGAAATGAAGATAAAGATATAAGAAGAGGGCTTATAATGACTATTGGTGTATGAAAAGTATGACTTCAATACCATCTGCAAAACTCTGTTGCCCACAGGTGTTCATACCCTTGACAAAGTTGCTTGTTTCACCCTTAGAACCATAATCATTTATGTATAGCTAGGAAAGTACTGTGTGATGTCAGAATGGAGGCCATTGTGCCGGCTTGGTAACCAGATGAATCACAATGCCATTCACCAGGAAGGAGTAAAAGGTGGGCAAGCTGGCTCGTGATGAGACCTCCTGTTCCAAGGATTTTTTTATTTTTCTGATATGCCTCTTGGATCATATCCCTGGTGTGGTGGCCATAGTGGGAATGCCACTTCACTACTTCCTTATGATCATGGTAGGCTAGCTCTTGATGAGACCCCCTATCCTTCATCTGACAAATCATGTTAGTAATCATATAGATATATATTTTTCTCTCTTTTTTTTGTTTTATTTTATATAGCACTTTCCTATTTATATATAGAAGATGGATCAACACTCCTTCAGAGTAGGGATGGTGGAAGAAGTTTGAACATCTCAATAGAGGAAAAATATGCCCTTATTCTTATTCAATAACAATGATCAAAGAGAATTATGAAGATCAAGGAAGAACCAACATGATAAAAATAATCAATCAAATTAATTTTAGTGAAAATAAAGACAACAAAGTGATATAAATAGATGTGTCCTTTCCTCTTTTTTCTTATCGATACAAAGAAATTTCTCTAAAGATAATGATTTTTCTTTGGTTTGCTGATTTCAGTATCCTCTAGTTTTTGTGTTCTTGCATGAATGTATACCTGTGCCTTAAAGGGATCATGAACAGTGAACCATCATTCACAAAAATTTTCTAAATGATATTCTTTAAGAAACACACACACAAAAAAATGCACTCAAAAAGTGTGGTTCCTTAGATGGAACAACTGCATTTCCTTAAGAGGGACAACAAAAACAACATCTACATGCAAAACCGTGCTTCCTTTAAGAGGAACAACAAACAAAAGAAAAAAAATTACACTTGAAACTGTTGTTCCTTAAGAGGGACAGCAGTTGTTCCTTAAACGGAACAACAAATAAAGCAAGCGCGAAATAAAATACGGATCCTTTGGAAATACGAATCATCCGAAATCGAAACTGATGTTCCTTCAGAAAGAACGCCAAAAAGAAAAATGTGAAGGAGGGTTGTTCCTTTAAAGGGAGCGACAAAACAATCTGGCAGAAGTGCGGTTCGTTTAAGAGGAACATAAAAAGAAATTAGGCGGGAGTGTTGTTCCTTTAAGAGGAACAAAAAAAATGAAATCTAGAGGAAATGTTGTTTCTTTGAAAAGGAACAACAAAATGCGAAAGTGTTGTCCCTTCGGAAAGAAACAACGAAAATGTGAAAGTGTTGTTCCTTCGGAAAGGAACAACAAAAATGTGGAAATGTTGTTCCTTCGGAAAGGAATAGTAGAAATGCGGGAGTGTTGTTCCTTTGGAAAGGAATAGCAGAAATGCAGAAATGTTGTTCCTTCGAAAAGGAACAACAAAAATGTGAAAGTGTTGTTCCTTCGGAAAGGAACAACAAAAATGTGAAAATGTTGTTCCTTCGGAAAGGAATAGCAAGAATGCAGAAGTGTTGTTCCTTCGGAAAGGAACAACAGAAATGTAGGAGTTTTGTTCCTTCAGAAAGGAACAACAGAAATGTGGAAATTTTGTTCCTTCAGAAAGGAACAACAAAAATGCGAAAGTGTTGTTCCTTCAAAAAGGAACATCAAAAATTCGAAAGCGCTATTCCTTCGGAAAGGAACAACAAAAACGCGAAAGTGTTGTTCCTTCGGAAAGGAACAGTAAAAAACAAAAAATGCAGAAACACAAAAGTCTGTACAGAAAGTAGCTTATACAAGCAAAAAAAAAACTTATGTACAAAGTTTGAGAATAATGGGATTATTTAGTGAACCAATGTCGAGGAAGAATTATTTTCCTTAGCAAGAATTTACATATTAGAATCTTCCCATAGCTGCTGGTAAAAGGATTCCCGAGTAAGCGATTTATGGTACAATCGCACTCGGTGACCACTTGCTTTAAAGGCATGTCCAAATCTGTTAATAGTAGTTAAAGTAATGGTGCCATTGTCATGCACTTTCTATATTTCATATGGCCCAAGCCATCGAGTCTAGAGTTTTCCCAGAAAATCCTGAAACCTAGAATCATATAGGAGTGCCCAATCTCCTTCGTGGAAGATTTTTGTTTTGACCACGGCGTCGTGCCATTTTTTCCTCTGCTGTTGAATTAATGTAGTATGTTGAAGAGAAGAGAGCCTGATTTCATCTAGCTCATTAATTTGATGTAATCTATTAGTCTGGACCTCATTTAAATTCAGATCGATCTCGTGTGTTGTTCTTAATGTTTGTATTTCGAACTCTATTGGAAAGATGGGTTCTTTTCCAAATACTAGCTGATATGGTGAATGGTTGGTGGTATTTCTCCACATTGTTCAGTATGCCCACAAGGCTACGAGCAATCTTGAAACCCAGTCGTGTCTGTGCGATGCAACTGTTTTTGTAAGTATTGCCTCTATCACCTTATTCATGCTCTCTACTTGGCCATTTGCCTGTGGGTGATATGGAGTGGTAATTGTGCTGAATGTGATAATTTTTTAATATTGTAGTGATTTTATTACCAACAAACTGCGGTCCTCCGTCTATGATTATGTCCCTCAAGAGGCCATATCGCACAAATATCTAGAAAAGGAAATGTATTACAGAATCCTCTGTAGCTCTTGGAAGTGCCTCTGCTTCAACCCATTTGGTAACATACTCTGTTGCTACTAGAATATATGTTTTTTGATTTCATGATGGGTTTATTAGACCAAAAAAATCGAGCGCCCAACACTCAAATGGTTCGATTACTAACTATGGGTTTAAAGGCATTTTGTTGAACTGTCCAGGGCATCCTGCTTTTTGGCAACTGTCACAAGCTTGGACAAAATTTTTAGCTTCTTTAAAGATTGTGGGCTAGTAATAGCTTGTTTGCAAAACCTTGTGACCAGTCCTATGATTTGCGAAATGTCTGCCACGTGGTCCATCATGACAAGCTTTCAGAATGTCAAATATTTCGTCTTCACAGACGCATCTTCAGATGTGCATATCTACCCCTGTATGAAATAGGTAGCCTCCAATCCAACAAAATCGGGTACTTCGTTGCATAATTCGTTTTCGTTCATTGGGGGTTAGATTCTTTGGTAATTTACCTACCACTAAATAATTTGCAACATCAGCATACGAGGGTGTCTTGACAGTAACAACAAACAAATGTTCATCTGGGAATTGATCTTCCACTATTGCTGCGTCCGCTGGCTTCAGCATTTGTGAGAGAAAATCAACTATAGGATTCTCTTTCCCAAGTCAATCTTTTATTGTGATGTCAAATTCCTACAATAAAATCAACCATCTTGTTACTCTAAACTTTGTAACATGTTTATTTTCTAAGTATTTTATGGTAGAGTGATTTGTATATAAAACAACAGGATATCTAGTGATGTAATGCCTAAATTTATTTATAGCATGTATTACAGTTAAAAATTCTTTTTCAGTTAGAGTATAGTTTAGTTCAGCAGGAGATAAATTCTTGCTAATATAATAAATTGCATATGGCTTTTTATCTTCTTCCTATCGAAGGACTGCTCCAATAGCTGTGTCTGAAGCATCAGATGAAATTTGAAATGGCAGATCCTAATTTGGGCCTCTAAGCACTGGGGCTGTTAACACAGGTTTTTTCAGATCCTCAAAAGCACGGTCGCATTTATCTGTCCAAATAAAATCAACATTCCCTGTCAATGCATATAGAGGTGCAGCTGTTTGAGAAAAATTCTCTATGAATCTCCTATAATCACCAAAAAATCCTATAAAACTGCATACCTTTGTCTGTGTGGTAGGAGTAGGTATTAACAAAATTATTTGAATTTTGGCTAGATCTACCTATATTCTGGCTGCTGAGATATAATGACCTAGGATGAGTCCCTCGGTCATCCTCATATGGCACTTTTCATGGCTCAAGTAGAGCTTGGTGGCAATACATCGTTCCAACACCTTTTCCAATGTTTCTAGTTCTGGCTCAAAATCATCTCCATATGGTGTGAAATCATACATATATACTTCAAGCTCTTCATTTATTAAATTTGAAAAGATGCTGAGGATGGCCCTCTAAAATGTGGCAAGCGTATTGCATAGGCCAAAGGGTAGGACTATATAGCCAAATGTTCCCTAAGGACAGGTAAAAGTAGTTTTATCCTGGTTTTCAGGGGCAATCTGAATCTGATTGTACCCACTGAAGCCATCTAGGAAACAAAAGAATTTCTTTCCTGCTAATGAATCTAATACCTAATCAATGAATGGAAGGGGAAAGTGATATTTTTGAGTTGCTTCAATTCTCTGTAGTCTACACAAATCCTCCATTTTCCATTCTTCTTTAGCACCAGTACTAGTGAGAGATCCACTTGCTATCGAAGATTGGATAAATAAAGTTTACATCTAAAAGTTTTTGTAACTCAACTTTCACAATATCTTTCAGGTGAGGTTTGAGTCTCCGTTAGGGTTGGCTAATGGGTCTAGCATCCTTTTCTGTATAAATGTGGTGTGTACACAGCTGGGGATCAATTCCCTTCATGTCCGAATAATCCCAGGCAAAAGCTTCCTTGTATTTTCTCAATAGTTGGACCAAATTTTCTTCTTGTTTAGGAGTTAGGTTTTTGTTAATGTTCAAGGTTTTTCCTGGATCAATCTCTATAGTTTTACCATTTGAAATAGAGGTAGTAGGTATTGATTGGTCATAAGTGTCTTTGAGGGGATATTCTTCTAGTTCATTGTCAAATGTTGCCTCTATCATGTGACATTGTACATGGGATATAAATTCGGATTGGTTAATGAAGTTGTTAATAATGTCATCCTCTATTTGGTCTTTAAAATTGAGGGCATCTTCTATGGTTAATGGGGACCTAATGTTTTCTGTGAGATATGATACAGGTTGTTTGTTAGTTTTCATTATTGTTAAACTTGGCTGGGCTGGAGGGAATAGAGCTAGATTCTTGATATTAATCCCTCTAGTTATAGTCATACTTCCTTGCCAGCAGCCAATGTAAGCATCAGCAATCGCTATCCAAGGTCTACCTAAGATTAAAGGGTGTCCATCGAGTCAGTTTTTGGGGTTGATTATCAAAAAGTCGGCAGGGTATTCCCAGGAATCTACAGATACCATGACATCGTGTAGTGTACCTTTTGGCCTGACTATCGATCGATAATCCATTTCCAATAGGGTGGTAGTTGGTTTTACTGATGTAATGGCAAGTTTTTGACAAGTGGTGGTTGTTAAAATATTAATTGCAGCCCCTAAATCAACTAGGGCATTCGAAAAGTTTTGTCTATTGATTTGCACCGTCACTATAGGATTCCCTGGGTCTTCATATTTGATAGGTGCTTCTCTTCCTGATAGTAGATTAAATAGGGTGCCGACTACTTGGATGGTTGGATTAGTTGTTATTCTCCTCTTTGGCTTTTTTATACATAGTTCTTTGATGGTTTTTGCATAGATTGGGATATCTTGGATAGTATGGAGGAGTGGAATCTTTATACACAAATTTCTTAGTTCTCCCAGAAGATCAAAGTTAGGTTGGTCTATTGGGTACGGTATGATTAATCATTCTAGGAATGGGGGAGAAGATGTGGTTGTCTAGTTGTGAGTTTTTTGTCTGACCATATCCTCTTCTTGTAGTAGTTGTTCTACAGATAATAGATTTTCAACTTGAGCATTTTTATCTCCCTCAGTTTCTATTATGTGCCCAGACATTAACTGAAGGTCATTGCACTCCCTTAGGTCGCTTTCAAGTTCTGGTGTTTCGATTATTTCAATAGATTGAACCGGTCTATTATTAGGGTTCAAGTTGGGTTGGGCTGGGAGTTGTGGTCTTAAGTTGGACAAGGGATTTTGTTGTAGTGTATATGGCATTGGTAGTGTGGGTTGAGGGAGAGGGATGGTTCTAGCTGGCTAATTCATCAGTCTTTGCCTGTTTGACTACTAAGCTAGACTTTGCGAAGTGGAAGGGGACCATTGTGTTGGACATGCATTATTTTTCCAACATGGTGGAGAGTAGGGAAAGTTTGGCCAATTAGTTTAGCTTATTTGATTTGGCCATGGTGATGAAGGAAATGGTTGTTGTGACCAACTTGGGAAGGGTGGCTGATTTTGCCACACTATATTCTATTGTTGAGCATGATATTGTGGAGGTTAAAAAGAAGAAGATGGATCAGAGGGCATACCTGGTTGTCGTGGCTACCATTGGCGGCGCTGATTGAGTAGGTACACTAGTTCTGATTCTTCTTTTGCTTCTTTTTACACTGCTTTCAAACCCAGGAGTGAGGGACAGTTCTCTGTGGAGTGATATTTTGTACAAATAGCGTAGACTTGAATTGCATCTAGTGGGCACTCTTTATGGCTGTGTTTCTTTCTGCATCTAGGGAAGAATATTGCCAGGTTTTGCTCTACTTTTCCTTGTTTCTGTTTAGCTTCCATAATATCGAGCTATGTTGTCAGAGTCCCCAATGTATTAGTTTTGAAATCCTCTAGTAAATTATTGATTTCTGCATGGGTTATTCTTCCATCGGAGATCTTGTTGTCCCTTGTGAGCATGTCACGTTATGCTGGTTTTAGCCTTGTACTACCTCTTGAACTCCTAATACACAAATCAATAATGTCAGCAAATTTTTCTTGATAGATGTCACCTTTTCCCATAATGTTTAGTGTTTCAACCCATTGTTTCTTCATTCCTTTAATTAATGTAGTTTTTAACACATTGTCAAGTAAGGGTAATGATGCATAAGGAGATCTCTAAAGATTATATTGAAAACGTTCAACATACTCTTCTAGTGTCTCATTAGGTCTTGCTACCATCTGAAATATTTCATTCTTTAATTCTCTAGACCTACAATAATCCTGATATTTCTTTAGAAAAAATCCTTTCATCTGATCCCAGTCGTTTATAACACCTCCACCTAATCCCATAAACCATCCTAAAGATGCTCCTTTTAATGTGGATGGAAATAGTTTTAGCTTTTGGGGATTGGTGGTATAGTCATACCCTTGGCATAATACATCGAATTCAAACAAAAATGCATCTGGGTCTTCCGATGTTAGGCCATGGAATGTAGGGATATGCTGCAGTGATATGGCTTTCATAGGTGCATTTATTGCAGTTTCCACAATGGGATATTGTAGTGTGGAGGTCTGAGGTGTTTGCTGATTCTGGGCCATTTGATCAAATATGTGCCAATATCCTTCTGGGATTTCTAGGGAGTTATTCCTAGGCTGACTAGAAGGAGTAGGAATGGTCTTAACAACACTTCCTTCGTCTGGGATGGTGAGAGTTCCTTGTTGAACTAATATCTAGGGGGATCTTGGCTCTTTAGGTTCTTCAGCTTTGTTCTAGATGATTCTAATAGCACTTCCTTTATCTGGGTTGCTTAGTGGCTGAACTATTCCAAGAGGAGATCTTGGTTCTTCTGTTTCCCCTATTTCTCCTCCTCCTTCATAGAGATTACTAAGGTTCCCTTCTTGTAAATATTTTGGGCTAGAATTATCAATTTCTTGAAAATATTGCTCTTCTCTTTAGCTGTGCACGTCAGCAAAGGCTACAGATGGTGATTCTGTGGCCCGAAGGGAGTTAGTAGGTTGTCTAGAAGCAACTTTTCTAGGACCTACTGATGGTTGAGATTATGCTTTTTTAATGATATCGTCTATAAAGGTCGATCGACCAAGGGTCATCGGTCCCTTAGCTTTATCAGGTTTGGGTAGTGGTTTTGGATTCTTTTAGGCTTTTTGTGCTTAGTCATGCACACAACTCAAATAATTATTTATACCCAATGTAATCAACAAATTTGCAGGAAAGCGAGTGGGGGAGTAGGGCTATTACATGATCCATACGCAAGTTCTTACCTTTAATTTTTAATACCCAATTCTCTCCTAGCAGGTACTTATCAAATGCACACTACTCTTCTTAAAACAAATGGCTACACTCTCCCCGACAATGGCGCCAAAATGTTGAGTGATAAAAGGTGTCTTTTTAACCCCTATTTACCCTACATTAATTATCAATCCAGGTACAATTTTTTATCTCAAGTGTGTACTCAGTATGAGGCAGTCAATTGATTCAAGAGTAATGTTTTCTAGTTTGAAGTATAGTGCTAAATACAAGAGCAAATGGATGCTGGAAATAGAATCTACTTATAATTAAAAGAAACCTTAATGCTTTGAAACTCAAATCATTCATTAATAAAACTATAGCAATCAGTCAAGGATGCAGTAGTGATAATTCTTTCCTCCATCAACTGATATAAATGAAATCAATCATAAACAGGACCTTCAATATGAGAACTTAGACAGCGATAGTCAATGTTCTTTAAAATTGTAGATCTTCCAATCCACACTAAAGCAAATAATAACAATTCGATTGGAAATGCTTACTAAAACACAGTTGCTGCACTATCAATTAAAAGGTGAAAGCAAATCCTTGCAGAAAAGGAACACCAACTAAGTCTGTTGAAAAGATTGAACAACAAAGCTTAATCTACATAAATGAATCGAATAGCACTCTTTACCGAAATGAACTGAACATCAATCTTTAACTGAAATGAGTTGAACAACAATCTTTAGATAATAAAGGAACAACAAATTTCATTAAGTGTAAACATGCAGTGACTATAAAGTAATAGAATCAGTAATCTTATACTGGAAGAGTGAACATTAATTCCAGGTATAAAGGAACGGCAATCATGATTATAATTGAATAGCAATTAAATGAACAACAGTTGCAGTTGTGAGTGAACAACAGAATCTAGACAAGACAACGCAGTATTGTTTCAAAAGGAACAACATGACACTGAGTTATGAATAACAATCGTGTTATCAATGCAGTCTAATTATGATCTTGATGTAATAGAGTAATTCAATGAACATGTTCAAAAACAGAAGATTACCGAATAAAGCAAATTAAGGAAATGCAAAGGAAATCAAACCACACACGACTGTAATTGTAAAATAGTGATACAAGAAGCAAGTGGATCTACCAGGGCCGGGCCCTTAGCCACCAGGGAGGCACTGCTACATTTAGTCCAGGATCAGATAATGGAACAACAACTGAGTTATATATTAA
This sequence comes from Pinus tabuliformis, assembly GCA_031772625.1. NCBI lineage: Eukaryota > Viridiplantae > Streptophyta > Pinopsida > Pinales > Pinaceae > Pinus > Pinus tabuliformis. The sequence goes on from CM062809.1 coordinate 691,721,906, forward strand.
TCATATATGGCAAAGTTACAGCTATCGCTCCTCAAAGAGATTTGATGATTAAAGTAGAAATTACAACAGTAATTCTGAAAAATAAATCCTCCTTTTGTCTTACAATTGCTGCCCCATTTATAATGGGCAGGAGGATACATCAAGGTTATAGATCATTTTTAAAGTAGCAATCCCTCAAGATCAAAAGATCTTGAGGGCTTCGCTTAATCTTCCATCTTCATTTGTCTTCTTGTCCTCTTGCACAGCCACTCTGTTTTCTCCGTCTTTTCCTAAGTTGTGCGCTCCAGTCTCATTCTTCTTGTCTGGAAATGGTTTCCTAATGAAGGAATAGCAGTTGCCTTGCTTTCGTCTTTACCTTCCAAATAGTGATTTTCTATTCACTTCAATTTCTGTATAGAAAAAGACAATAATTAGTTATTTCGTGTCAATCACAAATCTCCTTAATTCTATCATAATTCTTTAACATATTACCATTTTAGAATGTAAAGGAGTTATGATCCAAAGGAAAAGATAAATAAATAAATGGAAAATGCATACCTTTTCCATCGCTCAACAATCTGCATGAAGGAAAGATTAGGAAGTATAGACCGAAATCACAACCATCTCAGGGTGTGGAAACTTGGTTCCTGCATCCCCACATAGTGCTTTGGGTGAGACTTCGGTCCACGCTCAGCAGGCTAATGCTGAAAGCACCAGTAGTGTAGGGAATTTCTTGGTTGATTAATGATGAACCTCAGTGAGGGCCCATTAAGCCAACAAATGGTTCCGTTTCCGAGACTGGGATCTCCATGAGAGATGTGTGATGTCATATCATTGGAATCCAACTAAGAAATAAATTGAAACCTGGTTGGATAGAAAGATCCACGAATTCACAGCGCAAGCAAACAAGAACCCATGATTGACGAAAAAACAATGGTTGGACAGATACCTATACACAGAAATACACGAAATCTTCTTTTGATCCTTCCCGGTTGAGTTATATGAGTGGATCGTGAAGTTGGTAGGCGATCAAGGAAGGTGGAGGCTTGACAAGCCAATTGTTTGGACATTACAGCTAGTAAGGAAGTTATAAGCTTCTAAAGATAGTATCGCATGCACTGTCAATCATTGGCTCGACCACATCATAGGAGGATTTGTGACTGAGTTCGCGGTTCATGCCTTCATCAATTACAGCGAAGCAAAGCACCGTTTCTTCAAAGCACCATGAGGTAAGTATTTAAAATCAATGAATACTTGGATTAAGATGCTCTTTTGTGAATAATGGGTTATGCAATTACCTTGATGTTTGGAGCTATGCGAAGCGGAAAACCTTTTAGAGACAGAGGAAGAAAGGGTCCTCAATATAGCCCACTAATCGGACTCCCTTGAAGTGATGATGAAGGGACACTGCAGATTTCTCCCCTGAGAGTTAGTCAGTTGATAAGACAAGGTTCTTACGAATACCTACACTGCCTCCACCCTCATCACATCCATCCACACCACCTCCATCCTCACGTCCACCACTCACCCCATCACCCACACCACCACCACCTCCATTCTTCAATATGGCGAACTTCGTAAAACTGCCTGTATTCAAGGCATAGGGAATGAGGACCCAAACCAATTTTGGTTCATCATAAAGGTTGTATGGGAAGCTCAGGGCATTGTGAATGATCACATGAAGAACGCGATGTTGGTTAGTGCTTTGCATGATTGCACGCTAACCTAGTAAATCAAGTACTCTAATGATAACTAGGAAGCTACGTTGGCAGAGATCCAAATCATGCTGAATAAAGAATTTAGTAGGCCTAAGTCTCAATCGAAGTCGATTGTGGGATTCAAGGAAATCACGATGAAACCAGGAAAGACCCCTGGGAATTAGATCAGAGATTGAAGTGTAAAATCCGTGAAGCTAATATGAATTTTATTGGATGGGTAGCACCGTGAGTGGTTCGTAGCTTCGCTCCTACCTCACCTAAGGGTTGCGATGTCACAACAGAAGATTATGACTCAGCCAAAAGCCTTGGAGACTGCAATCAGACTTAATAGAACACCGATGCAAGATCCGAATTTGGGGGTTCAGAAGATTCATGCACAGTTGCAAAACCTTTGCCTCGAAATGCAAATTCTGAAGCATCACAGAATTGCTCGGCTAGAGGCGCACAAAGAGGTTTGGTGCATAAAATTCAAGGGTCAGGGGCATGACAAGGATCACTACCTAGTGTTTGTGAACTATGTTGTAACAGGAGGACCAACGCCTCTACGACCAGAGGCCGTAGCAGGGACAAGTGCAGGGCCTGCACTAAGGTGTGCTATATGTCAGGTAGCAGGGAAACACAGGAATGATAATTACCATTTGCTACAGAAATTTGTACAAAAGTTACAACAATTGTTCTACAATTTATGTCAATGAGTAGGCCATGATGAACACAATTGTTGAAGTTATGAATTGATGATGGATAAGACACCCGCATACAGGATGTAGACAGAAACATAGCCTCTAGACCAAGACATTAGGGGAACATGAGGTGAATATCAGGGTCGTAGCTGAGGTTGAGGTGGAGGAGGGCCTAGGATATGCCAAGGACAGCTAATTTATTATAATTACAGAGGCCCAGGACACTACGCAAAGGACTGCCTGAATCCATTGTGATTGTCATGCCGCTACTGTACTCAGTTTGACCATGCAACTGAGGATTGCCCAATATTGTTGGCTAAGATTTGCGAAAAGGGGGCCCAACCTCCGCAACTGATGTAGAACCTCCAGATGATGAGGGTTGAGCCTCACAAGGAATACCCTAAGGTAAACATTATGTTGCGGAGCGGAACCACGACTTGGGAGCATAAAGGGAAGTAGCCTGCAGAATTTGTATGGGCCCACAAAGCACGAGAGAAGGAGACTGGGTTTGATTTGGAGTGCACAAAAGAAACATTTATAGAAGAGAAGAAAAGCTTCGCTGAGGCCTCTACCTCTCGAAGTCAGGAGAAACCAGTTGAAGAAATGGACCCTTCCATGCTTACCACGTTCTTAGAGACCCGCATGAAGCTGCTTCGTGATAGTAAGGCTATGAAGGGCCTGCAGGAATTGATCTATCGGTGCGCTGGTAAGGATGGAACTACTGGTGAACCACGCGTGGTCAAGAAGTTTGGCAACCACAAGGCAAGGACCGGGTGGGAGATGAGACTCACCATGTAGATAGCGAAATACGTGATGGATCAAGTTATCCTGGATCTAGGGTCTAACGTGAATGTTTTGCCAAAACAAACCTGGGAGAGAATGGGGAGGCTTATGCTCTAGTGGTCCCTGATATAGTTAAGGATGGCAAATCAACAAAATATTATCCCAATGGGGAGGTTGCAAGGGGTCACAGTTGACATTGAGGGTGCAAGCGCACTGGCGGATTTTGAAGTAATAAAGACTGTGGATGATAGTAATCCCTACCCTACACTCATTGTAATTGATTGGGCCACTAACATGAATGGGGTAATTAACCTGAGGAAGCGGAATATGACATTTGAGAAGAAGTCACTCTACGTAGTGGTGCCACTAGATCCTGCAGAGGGACCATGCTATACAGAACTAGTGCAAGATTATAAAAGTTATGCAACCTAGACCTAATTTACAAGATAATGCTGTGATACCAGGATTGGGTGAATCTGAAAGTGGACAGATGCATTACATGGGATCACGAAAGCTCCTACATGTCAAATGAAGAATTGGATCATTGGGAGAACTAGTTGCATGAAGTGTCAATGTTGTGTTGTAATATGATGACCAAATTGTTGTGCTATGTGTCATCTGAAGATAGGAATCTGCCTCATTATGATGCGCTAATTGATGTTGATTTATTTTTGGATGCATTTGAAAGAGAAGTACCGGAGAAACATCGCTTCCAAACCTTGGACTGGGTACTGCGCGCTACATCTACAAGATGGTGGGGTACGCACAAGGATACTTTTAGTGGTTGGTGCAGCTATAGGAAGATGATGAGAATACGTTTTGGGCAACGAAAAGTGCGGATGACAAATAAGTATAACAAACAAGATGACTTGCGTGATCACCTGGCTAAATGGAATAAGGCTTATGGTGCAGATTCCGAGCCTAAATGGGTGCATCTATTTTTTCATATCCTGGGCGTCATACCAATGAATTAGTACTTGGAAACCGAGCTCTACCATGGTATTGGGCCATTAATATGCCACTATTATTATCACTTTTGAATGCTTATTCTACCCATTTCTACTATTCTTCATGATGTCATTTATTATAATTTATTATTTAAATCCATTTTATAATGATTTATGCTTTTATGAATGAATATTATTTATTCTCCTTTATTTCTAATAAATTGATGATTATGCATGATTTTATCAATGATAGTTTTAATAAATCAGTTGTAACATTATTCACCATTTTTAGCCTCCAAAATAATTTCCAGATTGAAGATTTGATCATTAAAAGTGCCAACTTAGAAATTCACTGGAATAAGAAGTGGCAGTTTTGCAGTTGAGATTCTAAGCAAATGAAGCAGAATCTGGAAAATCCGGAACATGGGTTTTGTCCAGAACGGACCCAATTAACATTAATTAAGAATGGTTTGCCCAAATTCGACTTGTATGGAGAGAAACACAGGGTTCTTTGAGCATGATTTTCTCAGATTTGCTGTTTCCCCAAATCTCAACTGCAAAGCCAAATTCGCCTTGCTCTTGTTGAAAGATAGATGGCAATATATTTTCTTGTTGATCAATTGGTTGGAAACAATCCAATTTTGTAATAGAAATCATGTTGTAATTATCTTTGTTGTAACTTCTCTCTGATCTCTCTTTATTTAAATGAAAACGGAGATCAAAGATTGGGATGGAAAAATGATGGAAAAATGATGGAGAATTGAGGCTGTAGAATTAGAGATTCAAGAATGATGGTGGATTATTCATGATAAGATAGGGATTGTTGCATGTTGTAATTTTCAGAGCTTCGGCTGTTGTAATGATTTCACAGTTTAATGATTGATACCTGATTTGGGAGTTACTGTTCATTCTTTTCATCTGAAGTAGCCCAGCAGCATCCGCTGGTGGCTAAGGGCCCAGCCTCTGGTGGATTGTGCTGATGCTGTATATTATATCTTTAGTTCATGCGTGGTTTTTCTTATCAGCTTTATTCGGTGATCTGGTATGTTCTATTATCTTACATCACGGTTCTGTTATATCTGATTTATGTTCAATTGAGTAATATCGTTCTCTATGACAAGAATGTCGTATTGATTCATCTTGACTTGGTAACGCATTGCTATTCTTTTAATCATTGATATAACATTGCTGATCCTTACAAAATGTATTGCTATTCAATTACAGCGTAACCGTGTTGTAACACTCTTTAATTAGTATTACTGAATTCATCTTAGAGATTATATTTCCTTGCGATTCTTGAATCTATTGACGTTGATGTTCCATTATAAAATACAATCGTATTATTTGTAACTAAGACTGATAATTGGATTACCAGATCAGATTACTATTAAGGTGTGTTGTGTGTTAAGTTATTATGGATTTGTATTTGGCTTTCAAGCGTTGTTCCGTATTTCATCATTAATCAATGCTGTTCTATTTTCGTGTGCTATTCGATTCATCCTTCAAGATAGAAGATTGCTATTTGATTTCTGTAGGACATGATTGTTGCATTTATTTTTGTAGATTAAGGTGGTGTTGTTTATAAGAATTAGTTGTTACATTTCCTAGCTGCTGTTCCATTTCTTGTTATTTGCATTATCTCTGCTTTGGTGTGCAGAAGGTCTGAGACTGTAGTGAACATTGACGTATGTTGTCTAGTTCCCAGTTTGATGATCTTTCTTTTGAGTGCCTTTTCAATTGTATCAATCTCTAGAGGAATGAGTTATTGCTACTGTATCCTCGATTGATGGTTGTTTGAGTGAATGATTTAATTATAGAGCATTTGAGTTTCTTGCTGTCTTAATTAGATTTTATTTCAAGCATTCATTTACTCTTGTATTTTGAGCACTGTACTACATCTTTCATAACATTACTCTTGAGTAAATAACCGCCTCAGACTAAGTACACTCTTGGAATAAAAAGTCGTCCCTAGGTTGAAAATTAATGTGAAGGTAATTAGGAGTTAAAAAGACACCTTTTTATCGCTCAACATTTTGGCGCCATTGCTGGGGAGAGTGTAGCCATTTTTAAAGAGTAGTGTGAATCTGATGAGTGCCTGTTAGGAAAGAATTGGGTATTAAAAATGGAAGGTAAGAACCTGCGTACAGAGCATATAGAAGCCCTGCTCCCCCACCTGCTTTCGAACAGAACTGTTAAAGAACTTCGGGTAAATGTTTGAGTTTTTGTGTGAATGACTAAAAAAAAATAGAAATTTTGAAAAACAAATCTTATGATTTCACTCAAGTGGTTATGTAAGCACCACCCATTTCACTAACCGATTGACAGGAACATTTGAAGAAGGAGCCTCGAATAAACACATGAAGAACATATTTTATTATGGTAAGAAATGACTCACATTTCTACTTTTGAATTTCCTATCAGAGATCTAGGAGGAGTGACACAAATTCACATAATTCCCCCACATTTACCAAATTTTCATGGCTTGACGAACGAAGATCCAGATACATTTTTATTTCAGTTCGAAATACTTTGTAGAGGATATGATTATTGTACTGATGATCAAAGGTTGAAACTGTTTCCTCTTACTCTAAAAGGAGCAGCTCTCCGATGGTTCATGAGCCTAGGTGGGAACTCCATCCAAACATGGGAGGACATGAAGAACACATTCTTGAAGAAGTACCAAGACTATTGCAAGGCCAATGAAGATATTTTTAATATGATACAAGGGGAAGATGAAAGCTTGGAGGACTATGTAGATCAATTTCAATACAACCTTCAAAAATCAAAGCATAAGCATTTGGAAAAAGAAATCTTAAAAACACTTCTTCTTAAAGGAATCAAAGATGAATTTTTAGAACTCTTAAATCTGATAGGAAAAGGTGATGTTTTTCAGTTATCATATGATGATGTTTGTGAGTTGTGCATAAGGTATTCAAGAGGAATCTCCAAGGCCGGTAAGAATTTTAGAGATGTTTGTTCTTTTTTTTCCAAATCGGCTACAAGAATAGGATACATAAGAGCTTAAATCAATGCTTTATTTGAAAATTTTAAAGTTGATTTTATTAGCTCTCTAAATGAAAAATTGGATGTTTTGCAGGTTCATAAAAATGAAGAGTTTGTTGAAGTGTTTTTCCCTCATGACCGAAAGGAGCATCCCATAGATACTCACCCTTCCTCATCTAGGATGGAAGTAGCATATCAGAGAGATGAGGAAGTTGCAATAAGGTCAAAACCATGGAAATCATGGCCTACAGGTATGATTCAAAACACTTCTTCTCCATTTTCTTACTTGCATAATCCATTATGGAATATTAATGTGTTAGGGCAGCCATGTCAATCTCACTATAACCACCACCAATCTTGTCTACAAGTTTGGCATGGTTCACCTTATGATTGCATGACTACTCTCCCTCATCTTGTAGCACAAACATATTCTCCATATTTTTCACCAGCTCTTCCACAACATCTTGCTTGCCCATCAAAATCATTCACTCAACCCAATCAACCACATCATCAAAATGCTCCATTCCATACACAATTTCCTGCTCAACTAATTCCACACCCTTACCACAATAAACCAGTACAACATGCTTACAATGTTGAACTGCAAAATTTACGCACCCTTCCCACCCATTCTATGTCACATGCGCCATTAGAGAAAACTTACAATGAGATTCAGAATGTTTTAAATTCAAAAATTGTAGAAGTTATGGGAAAAAATGAGATTTTTTTTAGTTTGCATCAACAAGTCATTTTAAAAGCTCAAGAACTTCATGACATGATGGATATGGGAAATCAAGAAAATAAAGGATATTTTGAAGATTGGTTTCACTCCATCATTTGTTTGCAGCATCACTCCATACTTCAACAATTTTTGGCACCATCTTTTCAAGGGAAGTTGGCTTCTCATACCCTAATATTCATTAATATGCATCTTTCAAATTTGGGTATGTGCATACATGAAGCCCTATTTCTAAAATGGTTCCATTGGAAATACTCTTATACATAAACATATTCAATTCTCAAAGAAGAGTAGGATAGTGGAGAAAATAAAATAAATGAAGAAATAAAACAAACACATTTTTTTATTTTTGTAAAACTAGTTGCTTTTTTTTTGTTGCAACACGCTATCGAAATCAACATCGGTGATAATTTTTTTTAATTCATTTGTGTATGTAGATGAATTACAATGGAAATAATAGTTCTACAAACACTCATATTCATTTTTATCACCAATTTGAAAAAATGCTTGAATATCAATTTTTTTTTTGGCTTGCGGGCTTGATGAAATGTTTGTAAAAACAGTAGGAACAGTCATGTTTTGAGGGACCAAAAGTGAATATTTTTAAAAATTGTTTTTATCCTAAGTAGCCCTTGATGTCTACTTTCCAACCCAATTTGAATCACTCAATTTTGATTTGAAACGAAAAAGTTAGAAACAAAACATTGACAGGGTGTCTAGCTGGCAACTCAGGAACAGAGTTGGGACAGTCGGTTTTTGGAGGCCTAAATGAATGAATTTTTAAAACATGTTTCTATGGTAGATTCCCCTATGAATCTAGTTTAAAATTAAATTGGAATCACTTATTTTTGATATAGTATGGGGAAGTTATGATCAAAATACTGACTGTCTATCGTAAATCAGCACCCTTAAAACTATGTCTTTCCGGCTGTTCCTTACAATATTTGACCTATCAATTATTTTTGTTTTCAAAACCTGTTTTTATTGAAGATACATAAATGAATCTAATTCCATTTTCAATTTTAATCATTTGAATCCGACATCAAACGAAGAATCTATGCTTAAAACATTCACTGTTGTTATAAGTGGGGTAATCGAAAATGACTCTGTTATGCAGGTTGTTCTAACTAAAATTGACATATCATATCATTGAATCTTTAAAACCTATTTCTACTGGAGATAAAACTTTGAATTATCTCTCATTTGGCTTTGGAATCACTCAATTTTGACGAAAAACAAAGAAGTTGTGATTAAAACACTGCTGGTTAGTATGGTTGACCACTGCTCTCCCGCAGGTGACAAATAAATTTTACTTTGTTATTTTCTCAGTGGATTTGTTCTACAGAGTAACTACTTGTTAGTTTTTTGCATAATTCCTGGATTAGGGGAGCCCGTGCACCTCTCTTTCTCCATGATTTAATGTTTTATTGCAGGTAGACACTCGTTTTTTATAGGTCTAGGGAAAATAAAGAAGGTCAATTTATGGACGAGTGATTTTTGAAAGAAATTTTACGAAATAAAAGAATTTCTACCCAACGGATTCATAATAGAAGAAATGAAGAATTGATTTCAATCTGAAGATTCATGTCTTATCACTGCTACCAAAACATTTTTCAAAGAGATCATTTTTTTTACATAATATCATAGCTCTTGTAACTTAATTTATTTATTTACATACTATTTTTAAATAAAATGTTGTTTCTTTTCTGATTTCTCTTATATTTTTGTGTTTTAGGTGTTACTTCCTTCAAATTGTAACTCATCCTCAGCATCAATATAGTGAACAACTAATTCATTCTTTGCGTGTTTGCATTTTATGCTTGTGCATTTTGTTGTTCCTTTTCTGAAAGGACAATATTTGTATACACTTTTGTTGTTTCTGTTGTTCCTTTTCCAAAGGGAAAACATTTTCGTTTCGTTGTTCCTTTCTCAAAAGAACAGCACCTTTTGTGTCAGCTGTTCCTTTCCCACGGTTCATTTTGTTGTTCCTTTTTCATGTTTTGCTGTTCCTTTTCGAATGTAACAACACTTCTGCACTTTCACTTTTTGTTGTTCCTTTCCGAATGAAACAACACTTCTGCACTTTTACATTTTGTTGTTCCTTTCTGAATGGAACAACACTTCTGCACTTTCACTTGTTGCTGTTCCTTTCTGAATGGAACAACACTTCTTCACTTTCATGTTTTGCTGTTCCTTTCCAAATGGAACAGCACTTCTGCATTTTCACGTTTTGTTGTTCCTTTCCGAATGGAACAGCACTTCTGCACTTTCACTTTTTGTTGTTCTTTTCCGAATGGAACAACACTTCTGCACTTTCACGTTTTTCTGTTCCTTTCCGAATGGAACAACACTTCTACACTTTCACGTTTTGTTGTTCCTTTCCAAATGGAACAACACTTCTGCACTTTCACATTTTTGCTATTCCTTTCCGAAGGAACAGCACTTTCACATTTTTGCTATTCCTTTTCAAAGGAACAACATTTTCGCATTTCTTGTTGTTTTTCTTAGGGAACAACACTTTTTCACATGCATTTTTTTGTTGTTCCCTACACAGAACAACACTTTTTCGTGTGTATTTTTTATTTTTGGTGTGCATTTCCTTTGTTGTTCCCTACACGGAACACCACTTTTTGAGTGTTTTTGTTGTTCCTTCAAAGAAACAACACTTTGGAAGTATTTTTTAGAGCAACCCTTCTTTTCTCTTGTGGGATTATTCCTAGTTCATCTCAATCACATTTTATTGATCCCCTTTCATGGCATGAAGTACACTACTTTTATGAGGACAAGAATTATGGATTCTTTTGAAGCAAGTTAATATCATTCATGTTATGATCTTTAACAGGACAACTCCTTGATCATAGCTCATTTTCAAAAGGGACACAATTATTTATATACAACTTTACTGCACTGTTTTCTGTTGAACATGATATTGATTGATCATCTTAATACCATGTTGGTTCCACCCTTCTTGGTTATAATCTTCTCTGTCTATAATAAATGAGATTATGGGTATATTTTTTTCTATTGACATGTTCAACTTCTTCCACCATCCCTCCTCTTAAGGAGTACTGAGCCTCCCTGTTTTTATCATAAAAATGCGTAATAAAAACAAAATTTTGTTCGCAGATGGAGGATAGGGGGTCTCATTACAAGCCAGCCTACCATGTTCATAAGGCTGTAACAAAGTGACATTCCCATTATGGCCAACACACCAGGGTTATGATCCATTGGATAGCCAAACTATTCTTGCAACAGGAGGTCTCATCACGAGTTGGCCTGATCACTTTTGCTAAATCCCAGTGAATGGTAGTGTGATTATCTGGTTACCACACCAGCACACTGATCTCTTCTGTAGAACATCACTGTAACTCTCCATTTATAAATTGAGGATTCTGACTCATATGGGTTAAAAAGCAACCCTGTCGAGGCTATGGATGCCTGCTGGCAGCAGAGGCTCTGCTTATGGTATTGAAGTTATATCTTATCGTCAATTATTACTATAATACCCTTTTCTTATTTTTTTCTTTTTATCAGAGAAGTTATTCCCTTAATTTTTTCCCTATTTTGAACCTTTATGCATGAGAAATTGTTTTTAGATCAATCGCATCATTTTCAGCTAGAATACCATCAGTAAAGCATCTTTTTGGCATATTGCTGTCATTTTTCTCTTTTTCATAACTTATCATCAATCCAAAGCGTCCTATCTCTTATTCATAACTATCTTTACACACTCTGCTCTCATTATAACCATAAATCTTGTTGTCCTATCATTGATATGTGTACTATGCTTCATTTACTGTTGTATTGTTCCTTCCCTTACCTTGTCATTAGCACAACACCTTTCATATACTTTATGGTCATGGAATCCCTTTTCCAATTGGAGGGGGGAATGTATGCATTATGGGACAGCATGCGATATGATTACTGCACTCTGCCATAATTTGTTGATTTGACAACATATTAGTATTGCATGTATACATAAGTTTTCCTGATTGAAATTTTTTTGCATGCATCTTATCTATTGCTATTCAAAACTAACACTATGGATTCACAAACATTGTATGAATAGTGATTTGTTTACAGGAGAACAACAAGTATGGGGAGACACTCTATTCGCAGCATGACCACACTATTGTAACTAAAAAGGCTCGAGCAACTCGCAACGTGAACAATTCTTCTGACATGATGTGCTTACCTGGATTCCACCTTTTGCATCACTTTCAGCACCAACTCTGCCTACATTAGTTTCAACAATTTCTAGTACATATATGTCATTCCACATTTTTCTTTTTGGAGGTAAAACTTGAGGTAAAATAGCATAATTTTCTGATTTATTACGAATTTGGGAGAATTTAATGAAAATCCATTTTGAGCATTATTTATCATCCTTCATTCCACATCTTTACCACTTCCCATTTTTCAGTGGCATATTATCTTTCAGTTTTGGGGGAGTGTTGTTTTCCTTCATTTCTTTCTTATGACCATGTCATCCATATTCTTTATCATCCATTGTTATTCCTATTCATTCTCAGTGCCTCCCTTATTCCATGTTGTTTTACACCAAGCATAGAATTCAACAAATGGTAGCAACCACCTCAATTTGTTTTCTAGCATCGCATGAGGGCATGCTAATTCTTCAGAGAGGGGGAGGAATTGCTATGCATGATGGATTTTTTCTACTTTCTTTCTCATTTAAGGCATACAATTTCAGTGCAGAAATTGATTTCCATAATATTTTTAAAACTATGAACCCAATTCTTGTGATTTCTGGAAAGCACAGACGTATTATTAAAATACACACACCCAGATAATTTCAAGTTAAATTGGTTCATAAAATTTCGGAAATCATGAACTCTCACCTACAGCCATTTTGTTTATATCTCATGATCCGTGTATCAAAACGATATGATTTTTGGATCATAGAAGCATTAATATAGTAGAAATCTACTTGCCACATTTCAACAAAAACTGGTTTGTAGTTTTTGAGAAAATGGTTAATGAAGTTTGTTGTTATTTATATCATATTTTGTTGCAACTTCATATATACATATAGTTGAATGTCAATGAAAAAATTGTTATGCCTTCATCAAGATTGCTAAAATTGAATATTCATTAAATAAGGGAGAATTCATTTGTTCTATCCATTTCATGAGTTGGGATGAACAAAATTTTTTCTTGGTTAACACATGGGTTTTTGTCTTTGCGTTGCATGAAGACAAGCAATATATTCAATTTTCGTTGCATGCATACATGCAACATATTGAGTGTGGGGGTATGTTGGGCCATTAATATGCCATTATTAATGCTTATTCTACCAATTTCTACTATTCTTCATCATGTCATTTATTATAATTTATTATTTAAATCCATTTTATAATGATTTATGCTCTTAAGAATGAATATTATTTATTCTCCTTTCTTTCTAATAAATTGGTGATTATGCATGATTTTATCAATGATAGTTTTAATAAATCAGTTGTAACATTATTCACCATTTTTAGCCTCCAAGATAATTTCCAGATTGAAGATTTGATCATTAAAAGTGCCAACTCAGAAATTCGCTGGAATAAGAAGTGACAGTTTTGCGGTTGAGATTCTGAGCAAATGAAGCAGAATCTGCAAAATCCGGAACATGGGTTTTGTCCAGAACGGACCCAATTAACTTCATTGAAGAATGGTTTGCCCAAATTTGTCTTGTATGGAGAGAAATGCAGGGTTCTTTGAGCATGATTTTCTCATATTTGTTGTATGGTCGTTTCCCCAAATCTCAGCTGCAAAGTCAAATTCGCCTTGCTCTTGTTGAAAGATAGATGGAAATATATTTTATTGTTGATCAATTGGTTGGAAACAATCCAATTTTGTAATAGAAATCATGTTGTAATTATCTTTGTTGTAACTTCTCTTTGATCTCTCTCTATTTAAATGAAAACAGAGATCAGAGATGGGGATGGAAAAATGATGGAGAATTAAGGATGTAGAATTGGAGATTCAAGAATGATGGTGGATTATTCATGACAGGATAAGGATTGTTGCATGTTGTAATTTTTAGAGTTTCAGCTGTTGTAATGATTTCACAGTTTAATGATTAATACCTGATTTGGGAGTTACTGTTCATTCTTCTCATCTGAAGTAGCCCAGCAGCATCTGCTGGCAGCTAAGGGCCTAGCCTCTAGTGGATTGTGCTGCTGTTGTATATTATATCTTTAGTTCATGCGGGGTTTTGCTTATCATCTTTATTCGGTGATCTGGTATGTTCTATGATTTTACATCGCGGTTCTGTTATATCTAATTTATGTTCAATTGAGTAATATCGTTCTCTATGACAGGAATGTCATATTGATTCATCTTGACTTGGTAACGCATTGCTGTTTTTTTGATCATTGATATAACATTGCTGATCCTTACAGAATGTATTGCTATTCAATTACAGCGTAACCATGTTGTAACACTCTTTAATTGGTATTACTGAATTCATTTTAGAGATTATATTTCCTTGTGATTGTTGAATCTATTGACGTTGCTATTCCATTATAAAATACAATCGTATTCTTTATAACTAAGACTCATAATTGGATTACCAGATCAGATTACTATTAAGGTGTGTTGTGTGTTAAGTTATTATGCATTTGTATTTGGCTTTCAAGCGTTGTTCTGTATTTCATCATTAATCAATGTTGTTCTATTTCCATGTGCTATTCGATTCATCCTTCAAGACAGAAGATTGCTATTTCATTTCTGTAGGACATGATTGTTGTATTTATTTTTGTATATTAAGGTGGTGTTGTTTATAAGAGTTTATTGTCGTTACATTTCCTAGCTGTTGTTCCATTTCTTGTTATTTGCATTATCTCTGCTTTGGTTTGCAGAAGGTCTGAGACTGTAGTGAACATTGACGTATGCTGTCTAGTTCCGAGTTTGATTATCTTTCTTTTGAGTGCCTTTTCAATTGTATCAATCTCTAGAGGAATGATTTATTGCTATTGTATCCTTCATTGATGGTTGTTTGAGTGAATGATTTAATTATAGAGCATTTGATTTTCTTGCTGTCTTAATTAGATTTTATTTCAAGCATTCATTTACTCTTGTATTTTGAGCATTGTACTACATCTTTCATAACATTACTCTTGAGTAAATAGCCGCCTCAGACTGAGTACACTCTTGGAATAAAAAGTCATCCCTGGGTTTACAATTAATGTGAAGGTAATTAGGAGTTAAAAAGATACATTTTTATCGCTCGACACATGGCACGAAGGAATGGGATATCCTGCGCCAGGGATTTTTAATTATGTTCAGCTTTGAGGATGGGTTTGACTATATTTGATGCAATGCTACAAGAGGTTAAAACAATGATCTTTAGGATACCACAAGATCCTTTGGACCTGATCCAACCTAGTTGGACTAACCAGCTGAATCCTGCACTAGAATGTTATAACGTGATCATTGAAGAAGAAGACAAGGATCCCTAAAAGGTTAATATTTTGGAAACTAAGGGTCACCACAAGGTTGAAGGTCCACAGATAGTGGATCCTGACATAATTGTACCTTTCAAAACCAAGCATGTCAACAGTGGAACAGAGGCGGAACCAAAATTTACAAAAATTGGGGACTATTGGGATGATGCAACAGTAGACATGGTCGTTGAGTTCCTTTGCGAATATCAGGATGTGTTCCCCACAAATTTCCCCAATCTAAAAGGGATAATAGGAGACCTAAGTGTCATGAATATCACCCTAAAACCGGGTGTTGAGCTTGTAAAACAAAGACCTTACCACCTTAACCCTAGTATAAGAAAATGGTTCGCACTGAGTTGGATAAGATGCTAGCAGCAGGAATTATTAAACTAGTTGAAGAATCTGATTGGGTAAGCCCAATAGTGGTTCATGAAAAGAAATAGAAAGAAGAAATAAGGATATGCATGGATCTCCAAAAGTTGAATGATTCTTGTGTGCATGACCCCTTCCTGACCCCGTTCACTGATGAAGTCCTGGATAATGTAGGCAGCCAAGAAGCATACTCTTTCACTGATGGGTTCTCTAGGTATCATCAGATCAAAATCGCACCTGATGATAGAAGCAAGATGACCTTTGTGATAGAATGGTGATGTTTTCAATATACTGTAATGCCTTTTGGGCTAAAGAATACGCCAACAATATTTTCACGTGTAGCCATTGCGGCATTCAAAGACTTCATTCATAAGTTCCTGGAAGTGTACTTTGACAATTGGACAACGTTTGGATTGGTCAAGCATCATGTGGAAACTCTACACTTACTATTAGATATGTGTCGAAGGTACCAGATTGTGCTCAATTTGAAGAAGTGTCTGTTTCGTGTCCCCTTTGGGATCCTGCTAGGGCATGTGGTGTGTAGATAGGGATTGATGGTAGAACTCACAAAGATCACGATGATGATCAACTTGGAGGTGCCAAGGAATGTGAAACAGTTGCGTGCAACCCTGGGGCATACTGGATACTATAGGAAGCTCATCAAGAACTATGCCAATACCACCGTGCCCATGGAGAATTTGTTGAAAAAGGATGCTATGTTCTGTTGGAGTAATGAATGCCAGAAGAGCTTGGATGTGCTAAAAGATAAAATGGTCACTGCTTTGATCCTAGTCTTTTCGGACCGGAAGAAGGAATTTCATGTACACGTGGACGCCTCATGTATCGTGCTGGGGACCTTGCTGACATAGGTGGGCGAGGGGGAATTGGACCATCCTATAGCATTCATGAGAAGGAAATTGTCCATGGCTGAGAAGAACTATTCCACTACAGAGCGCGAAGGACTAGCCATGGTATACACACTCCAAAAGTTCATGCACTATTTGTTTGGTGGACATTTTAAGACGTATACGGATCATTCTGTGCTAAAATACCTAGTTAATGAGCTTGTGTTGGGGGGCAAGATCTACAGGTGGTTGTTATTATTTTAGGAGTATGATTTTGAATTTATTGTGAAGCCTGGACGATTAAACGTAGGACCAGATCACCTGTCACTCATTGAAACGGGAGAAAAGCCCACTAATTTGGGGAAGGACTTCCTGATGTGCAACTTTTTGTGGTATGCATCACCGAAAAACACTTTGAGGATAGCATACAATTCCTAACAACAAGGACTGCTCCAGAAGGGTATACTAGCCAGTAGGAGTTAGTAGTGTGTGCAGCAGAATTTTCCCTCATTGCAAGATATCTGTACAAAATGGGGTCTGATGAAATATTGCGATGATATGTACCTGACTTCGAGAAGAGCAGAATCCTCATGGAGGCTCATCGAGGAGCTGCAGGAGGACACCATGCAGGAAAAACGATAACGTGGAAGGTTCTGCGTGTTGGATTGTGGTGGCCAACTCTGCATAAGGACATGAAATCATATTGTAGGGCCTATGACACATGTCAGAGGACTCATAGGCCATTGCGAAGTGATGAACTACTGTTGACACCACAGGTGACATTACAACCATTCAAGAAATGGGTGATTGACTTTGTGGGACCAATTCAGCCTTCGGGGAAGAAAACAGGTGCGCGGTACATCATCACTGTGATAGAATACTTGACCAGATAGGCAGAGGCGTAGCCTGTGAAGGACTATACTGATGCGATGGCAGCTAAGTTTATTTTTGAATATGTGTTGACAAGATTGGGTTGTCCAAAAGTCTTGATGAGCGATCGTTGTATTCACTTTCTTAACGAAATAATCAGCGTGTTGAGAGAATAATTTCAGGCGTATCATCAACGAAGTACACATTATCATCCATAGGCTAATGGGATGGTGGAAGCATTCAATAAGATACTGGAGAGCACATTGACGGAGGTCTGCAATGCTCAGAGAAGTGAATAGGATGTGCACGTACGCGTGGTGCTATGGGCCTACAGAATGACTTGCAAGAAGATGACTGGGCAAACGCCTTTAAGACTCATGTATGGCATAGAAGCTGTGATGCCAATGGAATACATTGTACCTATTTTTGCATAGCGCCACTCACAGGAATGGTAGATCATGGAGCCCTAGAAGAGAGGATCTCATAGCTAGTAGAGCTTGAAGAGGATCGATTTCTAGCTGGATTTCATCAACAAGTTCAAAAAGACCGCGAAAAGGCATGGCACGATCGACACATTAAATTTTGCACCTTCTAGGTAAATGATCTGGTTTTGCTATATGACAAGAAGTTTGATAAATTTCCAAGAAAATTTAGGATGCACTGACTGGGGCCCTATGTCATCAAAGAGATTACCGACGGTGGAGTAGTTCAGTTGGTTAAGTTAAATGAGGAGCCATTCCTAGGAAAAGTAAATGGTAGCCGATTAAAACCATACACTGGTGGTCTAGCTAGATGACTACATGGAGGAAGGGCAGTCTTAGCACTCCATGCAGCTAAAATGAGGCGCGGGACAATAAATTACACTACCTAGGTCGGGGAACTATGCGACAAAGGAATTGTGTGGAATGAGGGGATCTCAAAGAGACCACGTGCATGCACATAAGGTTGCGCTACCTAGGATGAAACCACACAGGTTAGCCAAAAAGTGACCATTAAAGTCTTTGTTCATGATTTGACGACGAAAAAATGGCCAAATTGAGCGGGGGACAACATTTAAGACAAAATTTATGGACGAGATCCTTGAAAATCTTTCACCAATCTAGCATTAATGAACCAATTTTGGGGGGAACGGTCCGATTTGAATTCAAAATGGTCTATAAATTACATGTGGCTACCCAAAAAAGAACACTTGGCATTTTGAACATTGAGTTGTTGAGCTCTCAAACATATATGAAATGTGAATTCTTTGAGGCTCTGATAGTGAGTTTGGTGTTTGAGCAATTACCAAAGGAGACCCAAGAAATGTTGGATATCGTCATGTCGACACTGGCAGACACTGTACATATTGGGGAAGCACTGACAGCTAAAGGGGTTGTGCCATAGGTTGCTATGGAAGAATAGGGAACTACTCCAGAGGTTGCATAGATACACAAGCTGCCATGGTCGCATAGACTAAGGCCTACCCAAACCCAAGAAGGCGCAAAAAGCAAGAAAGGAAGGAAGGTCTCCACACCACTGGTGCATGCATCACCTAGGAGAAACCCACCGAAGGACAAGCCCACCACTAAGGAAAAGGGAAAAACCATTAACCTGGAACCAGAGGAGGAAGAAATTGGGGATATCCCAATGGACGATGAGGATCTTAAGATCGACGCAGAGGACATTGAAGTTGAGGGGTCTAACCCCATTACTAAATTTCCTAAGTACGTCCCTCCGCATAGGGGAAAGGGCAAGGTGCCTAAGGACATTGACGAGATCAGGGTCACCTTGCACACACCTCTACTATCGAACAATACTATTTTTGAATATTCACGCTTAGCGCAGATTCCAATGTTGAAATTGGAGGACTAAGACTTAGTTGATACTGAGCGATTCCATCACTTGGCAACAAACCAACTGATGCACTACGTCCTCCATAAGACCACCAAGGTGACCACACTAGAATTGTGGAAGTGGCTCAAAGGAGTGGATAAGGCATGCCTACTCAACCTACTATGGGTGCCGCACTACAATCACACACCCATTACCTTGTTAGTAATCAAGCAGCTGTTGTGCTTGGTACATGATGGGTGTCTATGGTTGGAGGAGCCAATACCCATCACTGATAGACTAATATATAGAATCACGAGGCTGCCATATTCAGGGGATAATCCCGCTATGAATTTTTGTGGAAAGGCAGGTGAACTGGCCCTTGTGGAGGCCATGAAGAAGAATTTGGACTAGTAAAGAAGCCACACAACTATGCGATTAAAAGTATTTCTGACCCTGTGGTCAAAGTGGCCACACAAATATTGGTAGGGAAGGTCATGCGAAAGTGTCGCTCCGATGAAGTACCAGTGCCTATCATAGCCCTAGTGGCCCAATGCATGGAGGGGGTTCAGTTTAATTATGCATGCTACCTCAGCAGTGAGTTCCTCGTGAATTGTTGCGAGGCATAAGATCTCAGCAAGACATTCTACTATGTGTGGCTCTTGATGTCCATCGTGCTAGTATCCTGGGAGCTACCTGAAGACAACCAATTCCCTCGGTTACATTGGACCTGCCTGAGGTCGCAAAGTACACTTTGCTATGGACGACTAAGGATCCCTAGTGGATCAAGGATAACAAGATCTTTTGGAACTTGATGGACATGAATGTGCACATGGCCATCAACTGCAAGTCACAGTTGTCACCTACTGTATTTGATAAATTACAACCGTACGTGGAGTTTAATTCTCATTTCCACCATGTATCCATTAGGGTACGAAAGGGCCCCGAGTAGAAGTGGCATGACTTGCCCTACTTAGCTATGGATGAGGCAATTCAAGTAGTTAAACAACTGGTCGAAATAATGGCACACTACCTCGGATTCAATGGTGGGATCCAATAAGATAGCCACATAGCGGAAGAAGGATGAAGCCAAGCACAAGATGGAGAAGTTGGCTGAGAAAAGGAGGAAGGAGGTTGAGGATAAGGCTGGGGAAAACTGTGTTGCCACACAAGAGATAGGTGGACAGATAGGAGGAGAGGAGCACAACTCTGATGAAGAGAAGTTTCCCTCCCTAGAAGAAGAGGAAGAAGAGGATGATCCAACAGAATAGGGAGGAGTGGACCTGTAGACACCTCCGTTCTGTATCAAGCATCCAAGGAGACAAGAAAAAGTAGGGTCGCGGAAGAATTCCAAGGCTAGCAAGACGTCAATGGACCTGATCACCCTAACAGAGGGGGATCTGAATGACATTAGAGATACCGTGTGGGATGCCACCATGGAACTGCTGTAGCAATTTGAGTAGCAGTTGTTGGGGGCCATTTAGGTGAATCTATGAGGGATGCCAATTCAGACAACACATACTGGTGCAGCATCCACTAGTTTGGCCATCGGTACTTCAAAAGTCCTCAGGATGCTGCGTGTGAAGGACTCCTGAGCCATAGTGCTGCCAGAAGGGGCACTGACGATAAAGAACGAAGATGATAGGTCTGCTATCAACGCACTCAAGGGAGTAGGTTTGAACTTGGCAGTGCTTCCTAGTGAGGCACTCCACCTGCTGCAAGATGGGGTGATCACGAAGCTAAGGGCCCGCGAATAGTGTGCTTTGCAAGTAATCAACATGCAGAAGATCAGCAATACTTAGATGGGTGTGCAGTGAGACTCTACCCTCATATCCATGATGGAACTCACTGAAATGAATTAATGCCTGATTAAGGTTGTGGAGGAAGCATGCCAAATGGTCCCTAAGTTGGCCATTCCTGTGGATGAGCTAGTAGATGTGCACGTTCACAAACTCGCTATTGTGGTGCACGAAGACTACACAGAATTGGCAAAAGTTTAGTTAGAGATGAACCTCCAAATTGCAGAATTGCAGTTGAGGGCCCAGCCTTTGACTCAACTGGAATTCAAGGAGCAACGCGCGACTACTATCACAGAGGCAATAGCAGCAGTAGAAATTGCAGTGGCAGACTTCACAATGCTTTTTGAACAATTGTTCAAAGTACTAACCAGCCTACAAGAAGATCCTACTATCTAGAGGCTGGAAACAAAGCTGCGAGAGCTGCAACAGTGCTATGATGAGGTAAAAGGGACAGCGTGTATTGTTTCCCTCACACAGAGACTCATGAAGCTATAGGAGGCCAAGGCATTGAAGGAGTAGGTAGAGACAGCTTAACACAAAGAGGCAATGCTGAACGCGCGCTTGAAGCCTTGGTTTGCCGATGCCTACTTGATCACGGCCTCCATTGAAGGAAAGCTGGCTAGTCTGCAGGAGACTCAACAAAAGCTTTAGGATGACAGTGCAAGGCCAACAATAGAGCAGTTGGTCAAGGAAATAAAGTAGGCGACCATGCAGTGCATCGCTGAGGTAGCAGTCATATAGGTCGAGCTGGGGGGTCTTCACGCCAAGATCTCCGCACCTGTGGAGTGACTCGAGGGCGAGTCACCATGTTTATGTTGGGGACCTGTTGGGAACGGGTTCCCTCAAGAGCCAGTTTTGGAGCTAAAAGCTCATGCTTGGGGAAAAAGGCCCAAATTTTTTAATAAAGATGTAAAGTCTCTACATTTCGTGGTTGCAGAGTGCGAAGAAGCCAAAGGGTTATCCACCCTTTTTTTATGAAGTATCATGTTAGCTGTAAATATCTACCCATGGTCCGTAGAATAGGGGATTGCATAAAGAGGGATTCTTACAAGAGTCTAAGAGGGGGGTAGTAACAGGAGATGGTAAGAAGGATTTTGGGTAAGAGGTGCTAAGTGTTTTCGAGTCTTAGCATCGGTAGAGGCTCTGCAGTTGAGTGCGCAGAGGCCTAGAGTGGAAGTCCACAGCTGCGTGTGTAGACCCCTGTAGCTGTGTGCAGGGCGGATAGAATTTGTGCTAAACTTGAGATATCAATAAAGAAAATTATTCTACAATCACTATGTATTTTGTCTCTGTTTAATGTATTTTATTATATTATTTACGATCTGGGTTTACATTATAATGCTTATATCATGCACGAATGTATCTGACTATATCTATTAATTGAACATAAGCAAGAATAAATGATTACATGAAGGTCACTGCAAATGCATGGTATATTAGGTAACCCTTAAGATAACTTGGGAACTTATATAATAACTCAACGATAGAGGCGTGTAAGTGCTTGGACCTCGGGTTAGGCCTGTGCGAAGATCATTTGAGTACCTTAGTGGAGGTACTGAAGGATGAAAGAGAAGGAACATCGATAAGCTCTAAAGGCTTATCGATCTGCACGAAGGTAGGATCAGGAAGTATAGACCGACATCATGACCATATTAGGGTGTGGAAACTTGGTTCCTGCATCCACCCATACTGCTTCAGGAGAGACTTCAGTCCGCGCTCCGCGGGCTGATGCTGAAAGGGCTAGTAGTGTAGGGATTTTCTTGTCTGACTAACGCTGAACCTGGGTCAGGGCCCATCAAGCCGACATAGATACATGTACACATACATACATCATAAATTAATAATGATCTCGGTAGTCAACATCATACATATATACATATATATATATATATATATATATATATATATATATATATATATATATATATATATATATATATATATATAGATATATATATAAACATTATTGATGAGCCCCATCAATGGATAATTATATGGGCTCATTTTTCCTTAGTTTAATCAACCATTCTCTTAGCTTATTGCATGTTTTTTTATTATATTTATGCTTATGGAGTGAGTTGGGTTGGTTATGATGCCATGGAATCTAATATGTATTTAATGCAGATTTTTGTTGAATTTTGAAGACAAAGTCAAAGATTTAATGGACAATTGTCAGCAATAATTCAAGGTGGACAAAGGAAAGGGTTTATAGGAGGCTATCCCCCTCATTTATGACTTCCCACTTCGAATTCTCATTCATGCAGCTCGGAGCACAAACAACCAAATCAATGCACTAGGAGGCAGCCGAGCAAGTGGAGGATAACTTCTATTTATCTCAAGTTTTGGGAGCCAAGCCTCCTTGATTTTATGGAAGCTATTGGGAGCTTCAATGGTATAAGTAGAGAGGCTTAGGGCCTCATTAGGGAGTTGGTCGAATTTTTGTTGCAGCATTGCTCCGCTCAACTTCGAGCTTACTATCTGTTGACAGTTTCATGTAATCCTATTATTATTTTGATAATAAAGATGAGATCCTTTTTGAGCTAACACTAAGTTACTTTAGAGGGCTGAAGCTCTTGCATTAGGGCCCAATCTAAGTAGCCAAGCTCCTCTTATTTGTATTTATATGCTTTGTTTCAGTTTATGGATTAGTTGTTGTTAGATAAATTTCTTTCTTGGTTAAGAATAGGTTGCTTTTGGTGATTTAGAAGGTTGTTTCCATTTAAGTTTTCTGTAGCAGGTTGAATAGTCAAAAGAAAGAAGATACAAAAAGGCAATCAACAGAGCCTTGGCCTCCTTTCCTCCCCTTGGGACCATGAACTGAGGCCAAGACCCTCTTGTTGCCACAAAAACACAGATTTTCCTTCTCCATAGGATTTCTAGTGTTGTAGTTTGTTAAAAGGTTAATGTTTTTCTTTAGATCTATTTCACCATGTTCATTTATGTCTTTCCAATAAGTCTTCTTCCATGCTTTCTTTCCTTGTAACATTTCTCAGGATTTACTTTCATAGATCAGTTTAGACTAGCTTGATGCAAAATTATGTTTTTTTGATGTACTTAATTTCCTTGCTTGCTTAATCTCCTTGTTTGATTTTTAGTTCTCTTATACCAAATCTCTTCTCACATCAAGTCAGCCTATCAGCCACCACATTCTCTCCTTGATCTATGCCCCATAGGTCGCCCAAAGTCCACCACAAATCTTCCTTAGTTTTCTGCACTTTTCCATAGATTTTCCTCTCTTTCCTTGAACAAATCCAACCATCTCTCCCTCTCCTAATAATTCTTGGTGAACCCTAGGCACCCTAACACATCATCCCAACCTTCAGCTACCCTTTCCACCCACTCTCACACCATCAAAACCTTCAAAATTGCTCTCAGCATCCTCCTGTAGACCTCCTATAGATCCCCTGCATCCTCCTATAGATTTTCCTGTAGGCTTCCTTTTGAAGTCTGATTGCAGGAAAAGCCTCCAGAAGGTCTCCTGAGACCTCCTAGGACCCATCCACACCTTCCTACATCCTATTAAGTCCTAAAATTGCCCTCCATCGCCACCTAATCGGTGGAACATTCACAAACAAATAAATTACATGCATAACAATTTCATATAAAAATACATAAAAATCCAAAAAGATGTTTTTTCCTCATTTCCTTCTAAAAATAGCTTAAATAGATGTTGTTTACTTCCTATAATAGGTAATGGAATTCATTTCATGGTTTTCATAGTGCTTTATGCAAAAGTAGGATTAGTTGGTTAAATAAGGTCTACTAGGTTTACTTCACATTTCAATCTTCCTTTCTACAAGTAGAGTAGCCTCTGTAGAGTAAGATTTCATTTCTTTCATCACATATAAAGCTTCTTCTGTAATCCATAGAAGTTTTCTTGAGCTCCTAGTGATCTTGTGCTAGCTAACCAAGTGAAAACCTACAGTAAGAACTAGTACTTGTGCATACAACACCATTTCTTCCAAGTTTGTTACGAACTACCGGGTTGATAAAAGTAAATTACGAAGCCCAAGAGTTGTAGCATTATTGATACAATACTAGTGCCCACCACTTTTTGGCGTCATTTCCGGGGAAGCATCAGAGTATTTTGTGATTACTGCTTTCTTCTTTTCTATCACAACCTTCTACTAAGTAGTTTATTTCAGCAAAAGTAGAATAGTTGTTTCTTTCAGTTTTTGCATTTCCTTGCTTTCCTTTTCAATTCTGCAAATTTTGTTTCAGCAAAAGTAGAATAGTTGTTTCTTTCAGTATTTACATTTCGTTTGCTTTCTTTTTTAATTCTACAATTTCCCTTTTAGCAAAAGTAGATTAGTCATTTCCTTGCTTTCAATTCTACATTTCATTTTTCTTTCCTCTTCAGTTCTGCAATTTCATTTCAGTAAGTTCATTTCAGTTAGTTGCAATTTGTTTGTTAAATCAATTTTAGTTTTGCAGGTAAATTCAGTGAAAAAACAAAAACCAACCAAAAAGATTTCCTTTCATGTCTCGTAGGAATAAAAATAATTCAAAAAATTTCTTGCCCAACACCCCCACTACATCACATAGCCAACCTTTTGTCTTCTTCAGTGGCAGTGATCAAGAAGAGCCTTTAGGTGAACAACCAGAGATATTTGAAGAACCTATAGGAGAAGAAGAAGAAGAAAACATCCCTCTTGAGCCAATGGCTGAAAACATAAATGCTAAGGGGAATGGAGAAAGAATAAAGGGTACCTTTCCCATCCGGGAGACCAATGGGGACACCAAAATGAATAATATAAGCCCTCCAGCCCTACCTCACTTCCATGGTTTTACTACAGAAGATCTTGACACCTTCTTTTTTGAGTTTGTTGTTACCTATCGAACCTATGATTATGTAGAAGATGAGAAAAAATTGAAACTATTCCCTTCTACTCTCAAGGATGCAACATTGCACTGGTTCATGGGGTTACCTGGCAATAGTATCACCACTTGGGCTTAGATGTAGCAATCCTTTAACAACAAATATTGTGACTACTGTAGGTCAAAGGATACCAAAGAAGAAATCTTCTGAATGACCATGGGAAGTGATGAATCCTTGGAAGATTATGAAGAGAGGTTTGAGCTTAGTTACAAAAGGGGCCAGGTGCACACTTGACCCTGAATCTTTGAAGTTGGTCCTGCTCAGGGTAATTCCGGAAGACCTTATAGACACCCTCCATCTACAGGCTGGGGGAGACATCTACCAACTATCTTATGGGGACATAAAGATTGTCTTTAGAAACTGTTGTAGAGCAGCTAGAAAGAGAGGTAGGGGGAGTCAACCCATAGCCAATACCTCCTCATCCAATTCATCCATCAAAGGTGAACTCAGAAACATGCTGGAAGACTTTAAGAGTGAGATGTTGTAGACTCTTGCCATGCAAATGGATACCTTGCATATCAAAAGAAAATAAGAGGAAGTAGAGGGGGCTTTGGCCATCTTCTGTCCTAGACGTACCAGGAGGCATCCTAGAAACGAATGTCCATTGAACTCTATAGAGGTTTGTTTAGTTTGTGAAGAAGATCATTCTACAGATAAGTGCCCTTCCTTGCCCAGACATAAAGTTGTATATCAAGGGCCCGAAGTAGCCACTGAACCACTCTATTTCCTAAACAAAAGAAGACCGCATGGACCTAGACCATACCAGTAGTGGATGCAAGGCACATCTCAAGCATACTACACCCACAACCAAGTCACTCCCGTAACTTCTTGGGCCCTCCTGCTCATATTTACTAGTCCACACCTCCTCCTTGGTCCTTTCCATCTCAATATCATGTCCAAACAACTACTCATTCATTTCAATCCTATGCTCAGCCACAACTTTAGTGGAATGCATCTCATCAGGGGTGGAGGCCCTAGTACAACTCTCCTCTCGCTCTTTTGCCTCCACCACCTGCTCAACCGCAACCATTGGCTCCTGCTCCACTAAGGCAACCCCAAATGCCTACCCAACTGAACCCGAGCTCGAACAACAGACAAGCTCAGTAAGTATATAGTGGGGAAACATCATGCCCAACTTATGCTATGGAGATTCAGGAGATTAACCTGTGATCTAGGAAGGTTCTCTCAGATAGCCAACCTCCCCTTAAGGAGGTTGAGGAAGATAAAGAGGAAAGTGAACCTAAAGCAATTCCACCCTTTCCTGAGAGACTATCTGGGACAACACAACGCACCCTAGAAGAAACTGAACTTCTGGGAGAATTGAAACAGTTATGTGTGAATATACCACTTCTCCAAGCCATAAAATATGTGCCTATATACAACAGGATGATCAAAGAGAAGTGATTTAGGCATCTAGGAAAGTGCAAGAGAGATGCCCCAACCATCAATGTAAGAGGAAAACTGTCCGACCTGATGTTAGGGCAGGTAATCTGTCTAAAATATCTGGACCCTGGAAGCCCAGTAATTGATGTCCACATCAATGGCACCATGATCCCACATACCTTGATTAATATGGGAGCTACCATTAATGTGATGACAAAGGACACCATGCTCAAACTTAACCTCCAGGGCTCCTTGAGGAAGACCATGATAGTACTGCAGCTAGTAGACCACTCCACCGTGACCCCTGAAGGGATTGTGGAAGATGTGATGGTCTCCATTGATTCATGGGAGTACCTTGCTGATTTCTTAGTTCTCCAATTGAAGGAAAATCTCACTAGGTATCCTCTCATCCTAGGGAGACCTTGGTTGGCTATTGTTGATGCCTACATCAGCTGTCGAGCTGGGAACATGACCATTAAGAATAGGCATATGTCCAAATAGTTAATCCTATACCCTCCTGCTCAACCCTTGCTAGAACATGATCTACCCCTCTGGTTGGAGGAGGAGGATGAGGATGAAGTCTATTCTACACCACTTTGTGCATTAGAAATTGTCATGGGGGGGAAACCACAGGATGAGGATAATATCATTAAAAATTTAATTTATAATCCACCCCCCGGTACCTTGCCATTAGAATATATAGTGAAAGAAACCCAAGAGAATCCCTTAATTGATCTCTATGTGAACGACCCAACCTCTCTCCGTGTTAAGAATATAGAGTTTGGCCTAGAAAGAACCTTGAAAATCAATCCATCCCTATCCACTTCCCAGGAGAAGGAGCTGTGCAGTTTATTGAGAAAACATTTAGATGCATTCGCTTGGAATTATAAGGAGATGAAGGGAGTGCGCCCTTCAATATGTACTCATCATATATACATTAAGGAAGATTGCAAACCAATCAGGCAGCCTCAAAGGAGGATGAATCCAGCCCTTAAAGACATTGTTAAGGAAGAATTACAAAAATTACTTGACGTAGGATTCATCTACCCCATCTATGACAGTGAATGGCTCTCTCCTTTGGTGCTAGTGCCAAAGAAAAATGGTAAGTGGAGAATCTATGTCGACTATCGGGAACTAAACAAAGCCACTAAAAAGGACCATTATCCTTTTCCTTTCATAGATCAATTGTTAGATGGTCTGGCGGAGAATTTTTTTTTCTCCTTCCTAGATGGTTTTAGTGAGTATAATCATATTCAAATCAGCTCGAAATACCAGGATAAGACCACTTTAACTTGTCGTTGGGGTACGTTTGCATATCGGGTCCTTCCTTTTGGTTTGTGCAATGCTCCAGCCACTTTCCAGGGAGTAGTATTGAGTATATTTTCTGAACTGGTTCATGATGCAGTGGAAATATATATGGATGATTTTTTTCCTTATGGTTCTAACTTTTAGGAAGCTTTATCTAACCTAGGAAAAGTTTTGGACAAGTGTATTGAAATGAACCTATCTCTCAGTCCAAAAAAATATGAATTCTTAATGACTGAAGGTACCATGCTAGGTCATGCAATATTTCAACAAGGATTGTAGGTGGACTCCAACAAAATTGCTATTATCCAAAGGGTCCCACCTCCTCAAAAGGTGAGAGATGTCATAAGTTTCCTAAGCTTAGTTGGATATTACAAAAGAATCATTAAAGATTTCAGTAAGTTGGCCTCTCTTTTGTTTGGTCTTTTAGGAAAAGATGTCAAGTTCATATGGTCCAAAGACTGTCAAGAAACCCTATACACCTTGAAAAGCGAACCTGTGACTGCCCCAATTTTGAGAGATCCAAACTAGGCCCTACCTTTCCACATTTACACAGATGCCTCAAACAAAGCAATAGGATCAGCCTTAGGACAAATTGATGAAAAGTTACCTTATGTCGTATGCTTTATAAGAAAAAACTTATCAAAGGCAGAGTTAACTACATGGTGACCGAGAAGGAACTCCTAGTTGTAGTGCATTCCTTAAACAAGTTCAGACATTATATAATAGGTATCAGACCTTTGTGCACATTGATCATGCTGAAATTAGATATTTAATGAAAAAACCGGATGTAAATGCTTGCATTATTAGATGGTTGATTTTACTACAGCAGTTTGATTTGACCATTGTTCATAAGCCTAGTAAATAAAATGTTGTTGCTAACTTTTTGTCTAGAGTAAATTTGCCTGTAGGTGAAGAAGGAATGGTGGACGATCAAATGCTAGATGAACACCTGTTTTCTATATCAGTACTCTCTCCATGGTTTGATGATACAACAAATTACTTGGTTTCAGCACAATTTCCACCACACCTGTCCTCAAAGGAGAAGAGAAAGATCGTGAGGAAAATCACCTCTTTCACCTAGATCGAGGGCAACCTCTTCAAACTTGACCCAGATCAGATCTTGAGAAGATGTGTCAGGGAGGAGGAATTTTTTGACATTCTCCTGACCTGTCATGATAGGCCTTGTGGAGGCCATTTTGCAGCAAAGAGGACTGCCTTAAAAATATTGCAAGCAGGCTACTATTGACCCACTCTTCATCAAGATGTGAGGAGATACACCAGCCAATGTGACTGGTGTCAAAGGATAGGGAAACCTACCCCAAAGGATGAGATTCCCATGCAACCTCAAGTGACCTTCGAGCCATTTGAGAAGTGGGGCATGGACTTTGTGAGTCCTATCAACCCTCCTTCAAAACAGAAGCAGTACATCATTATGTGCATTGATTATATAACAAAGTGAGCAAAAACAAAAGAAATAAAAGCAGCAACAGAGGAGAAAATAGCTGAGTTTTTGAGAGAAAGCATATTCTATAAGTTCGGGTATCCAAGAGAACTAGTCATAGATCAAGGCAGTCAGTTCACTTCCAATTTGATTGAAGACCTACTCACACATCATAAAATCAAGTACAAGACTTCCACCCCTTACCATCCACAAGCCAATGGGCAAGTGGAAGTCACTAACAGAGCTTTGGAAGGACTTCTGACTAAGGTAGTGAGCAACAGCAGAAAATATTGGCAGATGGATTAGTTGAGGCCACTTGGGCGTACAACACAACATGGAAGACCACCACAGGGTTCACACCCTATGAACTGGTCTATGGAAAGAAGGCTTTGCTGCCAACAGAATTTGAATTCAACCTCAACCATGCATAGAAGGAAAGACTAATCAATCTCAATGGATTGGATGAACAAAGATTGCAAGCCTTTCTCCACACAGAGGTAGTTCAGCTTCAGAGGAAGATATGGCATGTCAAAAATATCAAGGAGAAGCAGTTCCAAGAGGGAGATTAGACATTGCTCTATGAATCAAGGTTTAAATACTTCAAAGGAAAGATTAGGACAATATGGTGGGACCCTACACTATGGAGAAATGCAATGACAATGGTTCAGTTCTGATCAAAACCATTGATGAGGAAGCCATCCCCATGCTTGTCAATGGACATAGGTTGAAAATTTACAAGAAGCCCCTCTTCAAGCAAGAGTTCATTGAAGATCTGAATAAGATAGTGATGGTACTGGGGCATGTCTTACCCTCCACTTCACCCACTCACTAAAGAAAAAAGAGAAAAATAATAAGGACTCAAGTGAAAACCTCCATGAGGTGCTTGAGTCCCATCATTGGGTTGAAAACCTCTTCTGAGGTGGTCCAGTGATGCAAAAAAAAAAAGAGAGAAAAGAAAAATATAACAAGATCCCTGGGTGAAAAACTCCCTTGGAGGCACCCAGGGCAGGCAATCAGGGTGAAAACTTCCTTGAGGCGCCCTAGCTGTCTTTCAAAAAAAAAATAGAGAAAAGAAGAAAAAGAAAATTGAATTTTAATGTGCATTGCAGGTTGCAAGAGGACCACAGGGAGCAAGGGAAGATGCCACAAAGCTTGTTTCATCTCCTCTACACTCTTCTCCATCATTTCTGACCTTTCTTCCAAACCATCGTGTTCTTTTTTATGGGAACTATGTGTTCTACAGGAGGCCCTGTGTTTTCTACAGGAGGCTCTCGTAGAAATCACAGAGAACTAGAAATGGTTCCAAAAAGTAGTTTGAGAGTCTAGGAAGTTTTATGAAAAGCATGTAGACCCTCCTACAGCTATCCACCCTCCTTGTCATCCACTCGACACTTGCATCACATCATCATCATCATTTTTTCCCTTCCTACCACAGAAAAACACAGAAACCGTTTTTTAGAAAAAGAACAAAAAATAAAGGGAGAAACACCTCAAATCTCACCTGCAGCTTATCTAGTACCTCTCCATCTCCATCAGCATCTCTAGTCACATCCTCAAAACTCCCAGTGTTAGATACCTATACCAATAGGTTTCATATTTCATGATTGGCTGTGGAAGGTCCAAATTTGTTCTGCTTTGATGAGTCAAAGATCACATATTTCCAAGAGAATTCAAATTATGCTTATAACTTGGTATGAGCTTCTAATTTTGATGGATGATTCAACAGCTTAATCTGAATCATTCCATGGTTTAAATTTTCAGTTGTAGAATAGAGAAAGGAGTCTGTCCAAACTGTTTAAACTTGGCAGACAAGTAGTTCAGGTAGAGAAGAAAAGGCTCCCAACAGCTTAATCTGGGACCTTGGAAGAGATAAGGG
The DNA here is from genome assembly GCA_031772625.1 of Pinus tabuliformis. Lineage (NCBI taxonomy): Eukaryota > Viridiplantae > Streptophyta > Pinopsida > Pinales > Pinaceae > Pinus > Pinus tabuliformis. Next base: position 691,753,788 of record CM062809.1, read on the forward strand.
TAGAAGTAGATAGCAATTACAAAGAGAAAGCCAAAGAAAAGAAAAAGGCAAGTAAGGGTCTGCAAGTCCAAGTGCACCCTCTAAGAAGAAATAAAAAATGCTAGGCAAGTAGTTGGGTAAGTAGTTGGGGTTGCAGAAAGGTTATCTTTACCAGTGCAGATGTGTTAACTATGCCTATCAAGGCAAAGTCTATCAAGTGACAAGGTGTTCATCGTCATCAAGTTACATCAAGGAGCATGACTAACCTCCCTCCTCCCCCCTTTCTGTTTATTGCTAACATCCCCTTATCAGCTGAGATTCATGGAGGAAGATCATGGTTTCATAGTGGTTCTTGTTCATTCAAAAGCCACATTTCTTGTGTAAAAATCTTTTCATTTTGATCTACTCTCTAAACTAAGTGAGTTTCAAACAAACTTAGTAATATCCCCCTCATTTTCCCCCTTCATCCACATTAACCCCTAATTCTACTATATAACTCCCCTATCTTACCCTTTCCCCTAATAGTATTAACACCATGGTGTATAAACCCCCAAATTTTTATAAATACCCCTCCCCTTGGCATTATAGCCATATGTTCTCTGAAAAGGGATCAAAATGACATCTGGTCACTTTGATAAACCTTTGCCATCTCTCTCTCCCTTGCTACAGGTCAATCAACTCATTATACCCCTCATTTGCAGAAAAAACCATGTAAAAACCCATTTTACCCATAAAACCCTGTGAAAATGTGAAAAATGCCCAAAAACCCACTTTTTCCGCCTAAACCAAAGTCAGGCGCGTATATTTGATTTTTCAAAATACGTTTAAAAAACATTACAAACGCATAGACCGTGATCTTTTCCGCCTAGTGCGTTTTTCAGAAAATATAATATTTTATTCAAACCCGCCCGTCCGTATCCAGCGGTCAAGTCCCTTACCCGTCCGCCGTTGGATCGGGCCCATCAAATCCGACGGCCCACAGCGATATCGGGTTGGACCCGACGTCCCCCCGTTACCACCCAGGAAGATGACGAAGGGGTACGTCAGGCCTGTGCCACGCGTCCCCTTCTCGCTCTCTCGGGTCAGAGTCTGACACTAACCGTGCCATATATAAGCCGCCCCGAGAGACCGTGACGGTTACAGCACTTAACCATAACTGCCACGGCCCTAGCCGCTTGATAATTGGCCCACCTCAGCGCCACGTCAACTCCACGTCACCCCGCCTACGCCATTTGCTCCGTCCTTTATCCACCCCTCCGCCAACATGGCTGCCACCTCATCATCCCCCATGGATCAATGAGAACCCGCCACGTCACCCGATGACATCAGCTGACGACATCCGACCCTGACCCACCAATGACGTCATGCTGACGTCATCACAAAAGAGCGCCAAATTTGGGAAAAAGTCTATATTATGGCCAAAATTTGCGCTTTTACGTTCTTTTCGCTCTAAATTTTCTTGCTCAGTTGCATGCCGTTCGCATCCAACTCCTCGCCAACCTGCTGAAATCAACCAGGTGACCTCAAGAGTACCATTCCTGCCTACTCAGACAACCTCTGTTCACTGTTCTACCAGGTATTTTTCGTCATTTTCCTCCGTACCCCTGCAGTTGTCTATAAAATCACACAGGAAGCTTAAAGGGACATTAAAACTCATAATTCATCGGTGAAATTCCTCTACAGACCTCTGTTTTCAATCAACACCTCGAAAAACACTAGCTGAGCCTTAAAATTCCCAAATTTTGTCAAAACAATTGAGAAATGCTCGCGCAATCGTGAGGAAGTAGTTATATCCTTTCAAAACTTCCTACAAGTGACAGAGGGAGGCCTGACAGTATTGCAGCCCCAATTCAAACAAAATTTTACTTGCTCTTGGATTAATTCCCCTCTGATACCCGTAACTCACCTGCATTGTGATAAATCCTCCCTGAACTGGTTTGCCTACTTCAAACAGTTCAATTACAGCTTAGAAGACTTAAAAGCACCATGGAGACACCAATTGCACTCAATATCAAACCACTGAATGCCCCTCAAAAAGAAATGGAGTGGAAAGCATTAGGAGATGTGGATTACCAGATGATGGAGTGGTTTAGAATGGGTTCTAAATACAACATTCATATGCTCAATGAACTAAAAGCCCAGCACCTCAGTGGAGCTGACATCCTGGGAATTTGGGACTCCAATCTACCCATATATAACCTTCCTCAAGCTATCCCTTTGCCTGAATTCATTCACAGATGTCAGGAGTGCTATGACCCCTGTCAAAGAGCTGTTTTGAGCCCCACTGGCTCAATCCTATTTCAAATTACCCCTGAGAGTATCAATGAGATGCTACACTTCCACACAACGAAGTCATTGGCTCCTCTCTCCATGGAGCACCTAATAAGGAAGGGAACTAAGCTGGCAGATGATCAGATCATCAAAATCAATTAGCTGTTTGTCACACCAACCTCTGTAGCCATCAGAACTCCTCCCATTGGATATGCATACTTAAATGATTTGGGCAAAATGATGGTGGATTTAATCAGTTATGTCCTGGGATTCAGGGGAGTGGAGGATGTGGATCACAGTATAATGGCAATGCTGTCCATATTTTCACCTGGAAGGGCCCCTGCCATTCACTATGACTATGCCACATATATTGCAGACAGGATCCATGAGCAGCTAATAAATCTGCCAAGGGAGAGATTATTTAGGTATGCCTCATACATCTACCATTTGTTTCTATTCTACCAATCAGATAGCTTCCCACTCCTCTTGAAGAAAGTTAATGCCCAGGGGAGTCCAAGATCAGTTGTCTTCTGGACATCAGTTTTCCACTGCAGCTCAGTGTCACCATATACATATAATGAGTTTGTGGACTTTTTCATTCACCCATCTTTGACACTATTGTATGGTGTCCCTCCTCCAAGATTGATTGATGAGATGAGGAGAGTTCTTCATCTGTCTAAGAAATACAGCATTGGTGATTGGTACTTCTAGCAACACCACAGAGTGATCAGGATATATGGCTGTGAGTTAAAGCCATATAGATTGCCCAGGTATGTCCCAATGAGACTGTTTGCCTTGGAGTATTTCAGGCAATTCGGAAATGCTGACTGCTATCACTTTGAAAGCAATAATAAGAAAGTACAGCTAAAGATAAGGAGCCAGCTGGGACCTTTCCTTTACAATAGAAGAGAGGAGGGATGGAAAGAGGCAGACAGCATCCTAGAGGGCCTCAGATTACAAACCAGTTTTTCTTGGGTACCCTATGACCCTAATCACTTCATTTCACTGAGAAGAATCAAATATAAACTAGGAAACTATGCACATGTGAGGCAGCCCGAGATTGAGCAGTATGCTAACACACTGAGATGGGCAGAGGGCACCTTAGAAGAGGAATTTAGTGAAGAAGAGTTGTTAGAAAAGGAAGCCAGAAATATTCAAAAGAATATTGATCTGGAAAACTGTGTACAGGTTCCCCTCACAGACAGAAGGCAGCTGGGGACAGCAACTTCCTCATCAACAACACAGCAGGCTGCCGAGGATATTACACACAGCAAGGGCAAAGAAAAGCAGGTGGAACAGCCACCTCCTTTAACAGAAGAAGAGGTAGAAACATTGCTGCAAGAACAGCAAGAAGAGATGGAAAAGCAAGAACAGCCAGGGCAGCAAGAACAGCCAGGGCAGCAAGAGCAGCAGCATCAAGAGCAACAAAGGCAGGAGCAACCTGTCCAGCAAGAAAAGACAGTGGAAAATCCTAAAACCACTGAGCAAATAGTGCCTCCAAGGCAAGATATTACAGCTGAGGCATCAATCCTCCAGACCCCTCAGAGGGAGGATACATTCATCTTTAGGAAAAGAGACAGGGAGACTCCCCCCACAGCATCAACAACTCATGGGGAGAAAAGGCAAAGACTAAACCCCTTCTCTGAAGAAGAAATGCCAATGGGGCAGTCCTTTGGCATAGTTCCACCTAGCAGGGAAACATCAGCTAGTTCCTTCCAACAGGAACAAGATAGGACATTGGGAGGAGAGGTCAGCTCCTCAAGGCAGCAAAAGGAAGGTGAACTTGGCATTAAGCAACAGTTCATCGAAATCAAAAAGAGAAATGAGCCTATCAGGATACAGCTGTACAATCATCTGCTGAACATGGCTCCTACAAATCAACAAAGGCTCATGTCTGCCTTTGATCTACAAGAAGGAAAAATGATCATGAGTCATTTTATGCCAACAGCACTTCAGCCACAATCTACTTCAGATTATCTGAGGACCAACTTGGAGGTCATGGCTAAAGACATCCACCCGATGGACAAAATTGAACTACACAAACAAACGGGTGAGATGGTCTATGCTTCATTAGCAGACCAAACCTTAGACAATTACAGGCTACATAATAGCCTTAATAATACAACTGCCCAGTTGGAATTGGAGAAAGCATCATCCCAGGCAAAAGACAACAGAATAAGGACCTTAGAGGACATTATTATAGAGATTGGGCATGATCCCAAAGATATCAAAGGCATACAAGAGATCTTGAAATTAAGGGATGCAGATTTGGCAGCTTTAAGAAGGAAAATCAAACTCCCAGCCACCATTCACCCTCAGACTGATGAGGTAGCCCAACAAAGACATGATGAACGGGCAAACACTCTGCTGGTAACCCTGTACAAACAGCTGATGCAAACACAGGAAAAGCTAGGAGAGGCAGAAGCAGCACGGGCAGCATTACAGGCCACCTTGGCACAAAGAGAAGAAGGGCAGACTTCCCAACCTCCTCCTGAAACTATTAATCTGGAAGAAGATGCCACTACTACTGCTCCTCCTTCTCAACAAACAGAAGCAACAGCACCGACTACATCAACAGCTTCACCAACAACAGAACAGACTCATAGTCTGGATATGCAGAAGCTGCAAACTGAAATACAAGTCCTGGAAGCTCAAATGAAAGAGCTCAATGAAGTCAAACAATCCCTAGCCAGTGTGAATGACAAGTATGATAAAAGCAAAAGAAATGTGGCTGAGAAAGAAAAGGATGTCAAAACTTTAAAGAGAAGAATAACAGAGCTGGAAAAGGAGCTCACACTAGACAAGGTAACTGCTGAATTAAAAACTGTGCTGTGGGCCAATATTGGCCAATCTATTACTGACCAATGGCAGTTTATAGAGACCATCCACGAGCAATTAGAGCTCATTCTAAGAGCACGAGCAGAAATTCACAAAGCAAGGGCTGCTCTAGGCAGCACGCCTGAAATAGCAACAAGGATGATCAATGTGCTCAACCACAAAACAAGCAGTCAGTTGGCTGCCATGGGCATACCTAACAGAACTGAGCACATCCAGTCAATCAAAAGGGTTCTCACACTCAAGAATTTGGTACAGACATTAGACAGAAGAACCCAAGACATGCAGACCGAGGTAAACAAATTTATGGAGAAGTTTCAGGTGTTGGAAAGCAGAGGGCTCCCTGGTTTACTGAATAACGCAGGGAGATTATACACCCATGACCAATATGCCAAAAGGGTCAACACCTTTGCCACCATCCAGATCAATGAAAGGCCCAGCAACTCAGAGGAAACAGGGCCAGCTACAGGACAGACTATCTACAACAAGGTAGAAAGTCTATTTTTCATAATGAATGAGATCAATCATCTTTTTGATGCAGCTCCCAACTTTTTCAAGTACACAGAAGCAGAAGAGACCATGGGTGCAATCCTAAGGCATCAGTTACCTACTCAAGAATGGTGGACCAATGCTATACAAACTATTTTATAAACAGCGTGCCATTCAGCAACTTTTTGCTCATATAAAAGGAAAAAACTTCCATACACAGGACAGCTGCAAAGGGATCAGCATACAGTTAAGGTTAAAAGCTGAGCCAACTCAGCAGATATTTCGGCCAAAAGGCAAAATAAAAGCTACAGGTGTCCAGGCCGAAAATCTACAGCAACGCAGCTCAAAGAACGCATTGTCACAGCAGTTATGCAGGTCACTCCAACCGACTTAGCAGCCTCCAAAGGCTAAAAATATCTTCTGACAAAGTATAAAGACACATTTACTTTATATTCAATGCTGTAATAACTTTCTGATGTAAATATCTTAAGAGTTGTTGAGATTATTAAAACTGAGATAACTTAGAACTCAGATATTTTTGTAAAGACCGAGAGTATATATTTGCCCCTCGCATAAGTTTAAGGGGTTGTTGTTGATTTCTCCAAAAGAAACTCTTATGCTGTAATCCTTTCTGAAGTCTAATAAAGAAAGCGATGGAATTTCTCGGATGTCTGAAATGTTGAATGCGTTCTGATGCCTGTTGATGACTGCTGGATTCCTGTGTATTTCACCTTACAATAAGTCTCTGTAACTCTCCCTGTTAATTAGTTGTTTTTGTTAAAATCCATATATGTTATCTAATTTTCAATACTAAGCAGCAAGGAAAAAGAATATCTTTTAGGATTTATTCACTGAGTACCCTGAGTTCAATCTGTGTTGTTTATGAATGTTTTCTTCAGCTGTAATCTAGATAAGTGTAATTCTTAATTGCTGCACTTTCAGAATACACCTTTCACAGTGGCCTTTGTCACAGGAATTCAAGTCATGCTCCTGTGCAGTGTGTTCACTTTCACCTCACCAACTTAATAGAAAATTCTTAATTGCTTTCTATCAGTTGACATACCTCATCATCTAATCTAATTTTGTTTGTCTAAAATACACAATAGGCCCTGCAGTTTGAACAACACCAGTCCTCTACATCAAGTCATTTCACAACTCCAGACTCCATTGCCCAATGGTATTTCACTATCTAAACACTACATCATAAGACCTGAAAGAAATCCTTCAACCAAAACTTAAACCAAAACCTGAGCATAAATAGCTAGCCTAAATTCCATCATAACAGAGGCAAATCATAAAGAGAGAGCCCTCTCTGATTACAGTTTGGCTAGAAACTGTGATCCAAAGATTGGTTAGTGGTTACCCCGGCCGTATTCCCTTGGGAGTCATAGGGAACAACCTGGGTGTTAACATAAATGGCGACTCCACTGGGGACTTCTTAGGATTTTTCAGTTACTATCTATCTTCCAAAGCTACCATCAAGCCTGAAACCAGCCAAGAGGCCTTAGAAACTGTTTCTGTACCACAGTGACAGCTTTAGGGAAGAGCTAGTTAGGGAATCTTCATCTTAGCCTTGAAACATATATAGCCATTCCAAAATCTTCATCCAGTCCCTGCATATATAAAAACTTCCTATAAAAGTCCTGAAAAACAGTTAGAAACTGGCTCCTAAGAAAAATCCTCGACATACTAGGGCTAATCCTGACCCCAATCCACCCATCATTGTTGATAATCCAAACACTATTCCAAGAAACATCAGGAAGCAACAAAAGCAGGACCAGCCTGCTATTTTGACCTCAGTTGCAGATTTTCCCAACCTTTCTACTCCGCTTAAAGTCCTCTTTAGGTCTGTTCCAAGTCCTCCTAGTTCACCATCCACATCTCAAAGTTCTCCTCCCTCATCCTCATTCACTGCACATATCCCCTTCAACCATCATTCAGGTTCAGCTTCACCTGTTACCCCTGTGGTACCCGTTGTTCCTATTATCCCAACAGGCCCTATAAATACACACAACCCACTAAATATGGCAAATAGATATGCACCCTTGCGGCTACCTGCTAATCCACCAGCTCTACCCCAGGATTACCAAACCAAAATCACATATTTTGACTCCACTGGCCCTTACTCTGCCATCCAACATGCTAAGAGGATGCAAGACCATTTTGAAAACTATGAGATAGATGATGACAGTGTGAGGATGATAATTTTTGTCCAAAGCCTGACAGGTGATGTTAGAACCTGGTTCAGGTCAATCGCTGCAAATACTATCACGACCCCTGATGAGCTTTATCAGGCCTTTACTACTAGATGGGAGAAGAAGAAAGATCCCCTGCACATACTTGGTGAATATGAAACAATCAAGAGAGGCCCTCAAGAGACTATTCTAGAGTATTGTGCTAGATTCAACAATGTGTACAATGCAATACCACAAAACTTGAGACCCCCCCCTGATTTGGCCTTGTACAAATTCCCTAATGGATTTGATTCTGACATAGCATTTCAGTTGAGGGAAAGAGAACTTGAAACCCTTGAAGATGCTCAAAAGGCTGCTGTCACAGTGGAAGCAAACTTGATTGCCAAGAGAAACAGGGCAAGATTAGAAAAGAGAAGTATATACAAAGAAGAACCTACAGCCTTTGATCAAAAACTTGATGCCATACTCAATAGCATGAAGAGACTAGGTGATAGAGTGGAATCAGTCGAAAGAAAAGCATCATGGGAAGCTCCACAAAATAACCCTCCTAGAAATCCAAATTTTAGGAGGAACCCAAACACAAACAATGGTAGGGCCAATACTGATCTGGAAATCAGACCTCCATTTCAGGAAAACTATGCTGAAACTTCCACATTGACTGAACCAAATGAAGATCCTGAGATTAATTTGATAGGTCTAGATGGTGAAAGTCAAGTCTTTCTAACCCAAGAAGATCATGAGGAGGATGAAATCAAACTATTCCAGACCAAATCAGGTGAATCCTTTGATTTTAAACAAGGCTATGACACTGCTGTTTATGAAGTCCATAAACAATATAAACTAAGGAGCAGGACAGTGAATGTAAGCCAGCCCGAAAAGATAAAGGGTAATCAGCAGTCTAAAACAGTCATAGAGCTTAGTGACAAAACAAATTTACCTGCAAAAGAAATAATCGTTGAAGAGGTCACTGAACCATGGTTTTCGAAAGATCAACCTATGGCAACTTCAACTGCTCAACCTGATTCTAGTATTACTCCCCAAGAGATTAGTAACACAGGTAAGACACCAAATCGAGATAAAAATGAAGAAGAAGACTTAATGAAAAAAGAAAGGACTGCTGCCCATAACCTTAAATCCCAATCTGAAAAACCTTTCGATCTAGGCACTGAAATTGGCAAGCTTAAGGTAGCAATTCCCCTCTTAGAACTGGCTAAACATGATATCTATAAACTACAGATCAAGAAATCCCTTCAACTCACCAGCAACAAGGATGATGTCAACGTGCTGGATGATACCCCAGAACTCCTGTTTGGGCCAGAAGTGGATGGAAAAACTGTAGTCACAGGGGTATTACCTTTTTATGTCAGCTTACATATTCATGATAAAATATTGCACAATGCAATGTTTGATTCTGGTGCCTCTCACAACCTCATGCCAAAAGCAGTCATGGAGAGATTGAACTTAGACATAACAAGACCATACAAGGACCTGTTTTCCTTTGACTCTAGCCAAGTCAAGTGCCTAGGTCTCATAAAAGACCTATGTGTCTCTCTAGTTCAATACCCAAACAAGACAATCCTAATGGATGTGGTAGTTGCTGATATCCCACCTAAGTATGGAATGCTGTTATCAAGATCATGGGGAGCTAAACTCCAAGGCTCCTTACAATTAGACATGTCATATGCTACCATCTCCGTTTTTGGGCAACCAAAAAGACTGTACAGAGAAACACTCATGAAATACATGGTTAGCAGTGAAGAAAAACCTCAAAACTTTCCCATATATGTTGTCCATTCGGACATTGACTCATACATTCTCTTTAACAGCAGTACTGCTCTCACAGAAAACAATGTTGAAACTGATGCACTCATACAAGAAGAAGACTCGGATGATAAAATCATCATTCACAAAACGAAAGTTGATCAAATAGTAGACACTGCTGATGATCTAGACTTCAAGCATACCAAAGTAAATGATGTAACTGCCCTACAAGACAAGCCAGAACAAGCACCAAAACTTCTGCTTACCTTGCCAGCCCATGAAAAGATCATAAAAACTCCTTCACAACAAAACATTCTATGGTTCCTTGAGTTTGATGGCTCAGTCAACAAGTTAGGAGCAGGAGCTGGAGTTTGGGTACACAATAAAGAAAATAGTTATGCAGAAGGCAGAGCCTATAGATTAAACTTCAGATGTACTAATAATATGGCAGAATATGAAGCTCTTTTACTAGGCCTCAAGTTAGTAAAATTTTTGCAAGCTGCCAGGGTTTCAATCATGGGTGATTCGGATTTAGTCATTCAACAAGTGAAGGGAAATTTTGTCACCAATGACAAAAGACTAAGGACTTATAGGGCTGCTGTTGCTGATGTACTAAATGTTTTCTCTGAATTCCAAATCACCAAAATTCCTAGGACCCAAAACCTTCATGCTCATAGTTTGGCCACATTTGCAAGTACCTGCAAGCTGCCTTTTGGGCCCCATCACTGTTTTACAGTTGAGGTGAAACACAGACCCTCTATTCCAAACAATGTGAATGATTGGCAAGTATTTGAGGATGACAAGCAAATAAACCAGTTTTTAACTCTACAGCAAGAATTTGCAGGATTAAATATTGACAATGAGACAGCAAGTCAATCAAAAATACTTGAGACAGCAAGTCAATCACAAATACAGTTTCAACAGACTGCCCAGCCAATATCACCTAGGACTGCAAAACAAATGCTAAATCCAACTATTTTCAATATAGAAAATATTCAGCAAATCCAACAAGTTGACTGGGAAGAGGGAATGTCCAATACTGAAACTGAGATCATTGAGCTAAAAGACAATTTTCTACCAACAGGCCTAACCCCACTAGAAGACATCTTTGATTCAAATGATATTCCCAGAAAACCAAAAATGCAGCCCCTGAATGCAGCCATTGAAGAATGCAACATCGGTACCATTGATAAGCCCAAAATAATTAAATTGTCTGCTTCCTTACCTCCTGACCAAAAGCCTAAATACATTGACCTCTTTAAAGAATTCCAAGATGTTTTTGCTTGGAGTTATGAGGACCTGAAGTCCTATGACACCTCTGTTATCCAACATACTATCCCTCTTAAACCTGATCAAAAGCCCTTCAAACAAAAACTGAGGAGAATCAACCCAATGCTTCTCCCAGCAATGGAACAAGAGGTACAAAAAATGTTCAAGGCAGGCATCATAGCACCAATCAGATTCTCTGAGTGGATTTCCAACTTAGTCCCTACAAGGAAAAAGACAGGTGAGATCAGGCTGTGTGGACTTAAGGAATCTAAACCAAGTATCCTTAAAAGATAACTACCCCTTACCCAAGATGGATCACATTCTTCAAAGGGTGGTAGGGGCCTCAAGGATCTCATTACTGGATGGATTTTCAGGTTTCAATCAGATCCTGGTACACCCTGATGACCAAGACAAAACAGCATTCACCACCCCATGGGGAACCTTCAAATATGTGAAAATGCCTTTTGGATTAAAAAATGCAGGGGCCACATTTCAAAGAGCCATGGATATTGCTTTTTCCAAAGAGATTCATGACTTCTTAGTTATCTACCTAGATGACCTTACACCTTTCTCAAAATCAGACCAAGAACATCTAAAGCATTTGAGGCAGATCTTCCTAAAATGCAGAAAATATGGAATTTCTCTGAATCCCAAGAAATCCATGTTTGGTTTAGAGGAAGGCAAGCTCTTAGGACACATCATCTCAAAAGATGGCATTAGAATAGACCTAGACCGAATACAAGCTATCCTGCAAATGCCTCACCCAAGGAATGTCAAAGAATTACAAGGGTTCTTGGGAAAAATTAATTTCTTGAGAAGGTTTATCCCAAATCTAGCAGAGCTAACCAGATTATTAAACAACATGCTGAAAAAGGATTCAAAAGTGAAGTGGACTGTGGAAGCCAATCAAGCATTTGAAGGTATAAAATTGGCCCTCACCCAAACCCCAGTCTTAACCAACCCTCAGTTTGACAGAGAATTTATTATTTTCTCTTTTGCTTCCCAGCATACTATTGCTGCTGTTTTGTTACAAAAAGATGACCAAGGAAATGAAAAGCCAATTGCTTTCTTTAGCAAAGCTCTCAGGGATGCGCCTTTAAAGTATCAAATCATGGAAAAACAAGCTTATGCTTTAGTCAAAGCAATCAAAGACTTTAGGATTTATATCCTTTACTCCCATGTGAAAGCATATGTGCCAAGTCCTATTGTCAAAGACATTCTCACCCAAGAAAACTTAGAAGGCAGAAGAGGAAAATGGATAGCCAGTATCTTGGAATTTGACATTGAGATAAAACCTACAAAACTAATAAAAGGGCAAGGCTTGGCCAAATTAATGACAGAAACAAATTTTCAAGCCTTAGACATCAATCAGCTGGACAGTGAAACCGAGCTGGCGACTCCAAAGATCAATGTGGCCTTTGAACAATCCCCCTGGTACTCTGATATCTGTTATGTGTTACAAAACCTGTGTGCTCCCCCAGGACTGTCCAAAACTAAGTGTAGGTTCTTAAAAATGAAAACATCAAGATTTTGTGTAATGGATGGCAATCTGCTTTGGAAAAACCATGAAGGTATATTGCTGCACTGTTTAATTGAAAATGAAACTAACAATATCATGCAAGAGTTTCATGCAGGAGACTGTGGGGGACACTTGTACTGGAAATCCACTGTGGATAAGATACTAAGGGCTGGATACTACTGGCCCACCATGTTCTCTGATGTCAAGAAATTTATCACGGCATGTCATAAATGCCAAGTGTTTGAGGGAAAGAGGCAACTGCTGCCCCTTCCTTTAAGGCCTATTGCAACAGAGAGACCTTTTCAACAATGGGGATTGGATTTCATTGGGGAAATTCATCCCTCATCCTCAGGCCAACATAGATGGATCTTAACAGCCACAGATTACTTCACTAAATGGATTGAAGCTGCCCCATGCAAACAAGCAAATGATTCAGTAATCATTCAGTTCTTGGAGAACAACATACTGGCCAGATTTGGCTGCCCTGATAAAATTATTACAGACAATGCTGCTGCCTTCAGATCCAAGAAAATGGTGAATTTCTGTCACAAATTTCATATTACTTTGGGCCATTCTACCGCATACTATCCCCAAGGAAATGGCCTTGCTGAATCATCAAACAAAAGCCTTGTGAACATTATAAAGAAGGTACTTGAAGAGAACAAAAAGAACTGGCACAAGAAACTAGTCAATGCCTTATGGGCAGATAGGCTAACAACCAAGAGATCAATTGGGGCCAGCCCATATGAGTTGGTTTATGGACTAGAGGCCAAATTCCCCTCTTCACTAGGAGTGCCCATTATGAAGCTTCTTCAAGAAAGCCAAGCTGAACCAAATAATATGCAAAGAAGGATCAATCAGATAGTTTGCCTGCATCAAACCAGAGATCAAGTGTTCAGCAAAGTTCAGGTATTACAGGAAAAACTAAAGAAAGCCTTTGACAGCAGAACCAAAGCAGAAGATTTTAATATTGGTGATAAAGTCCTCAAGTGGGATGCAAGAAGAGAAGAGAAAGGAAAACATGGAAAATTTGACTCCCTTTGGAGGGGACCATTTGCTGTCCAAGCAGTACAAGGTAATAATACATATTTTCTCAAAAGTCTAAATGAAGCTGACTTGGATGAAGGTCCTGTCAATGGCAGGATGCTGAAGCACTATTTTGACTATTTCCCATGAGTGCAACCTAGTTGCCCTTGTATATATGCCGATGTACATATTGTTTTCTGTTTAGATTGTAAAATGCAGTTTTCCAAGCTAATTGACTGACCAGCAAAAGATAAATAGAAGCAGAGGTCTAACAAGAAGAGAAGCACAAGATTTGGCACTTCAAAACAGCAAACTTCAAAAATGATTTGGGCAGCCATGGACCAAGGCAACTTGACCTGCTGTTCTTGGTCTTTCAAGAGAAAAACCATTCCCATGTGGAGCCACTGTTAGATACCTATACCAATAGGTTTCATATTTCATGATTGGCTGTGGAAGGTCCAAATTTGTTCTGCTTTGATGACTCAAAGATCACATATTTCCAAGAGAATTCAAATTATGCTTATAACTTGGTATGAGCTTCTAATTTTGATGGATGATTCAACAGCTTAATCTGGATCATTCCATGGTTTAAATTTGCAGTTGTAGAATAGAGAAAGGAGTCTGTCCAAACTGTTTAAACTTGGCAGACAAGTAGTTCAGGTAGAGAAGAAAAGGCTCCCAACAGCTTAATCTGGGACCTTGGAAGAGATAAGGGTAGAAGTAGATAGCAATTACAAAGAAAAAGCCAAAGAAAAGAAAAAGGCAAGTAAGGGTCTGCAAGTCCAAGTGCACCCTCTAAGAAGAAATAAAAAATGCTAGGCAAGTAGTTGGGTAAGTAGTTGGGGTTGCAGAAAGGTTATATTTACCAGTGCAGATGTGTTAACTATGCCTATCAAGGCAAAGTCTATCAAGTGACAAGGTGTTCATCTTCATCAAGTTACATCAAGGAGCATGACTAACCTCCCTCCTCCCCCCTTTCTGTTTATTGCTAACATCCCCTTATCAGCTGAGATTCATGGAGGAAGATCATGGTTTCATAGTGGTTCTTGTTCATTCAAAAGCCACATTTCTTGTGTAAAAATCTTTTCATTTTGATCTACTCTCTAAACTGAGTTTCAAACAAACTTAGTAATATCCCCCTCATTTTCCCCCTTCATCCACATTAACCCCTAATTCTACTATATAACTCCCCTATCTTACCCTTTCCCCTAATAGTATTAACACCATGGTGTATAAACCCCCAAATTTTTATAAATACCCCTCCCCTTGGCATTATAGCCATATGTTCTCTGAAAAGGGATCAAAATGACATCTGGTCACTTTGATAAACCTTTGCCATCTCTCTCTCCCTTGCTACAGGTCAATCAACTCATTATACCCCTCATTTGCAGAAAAAACCATGTAAAAACCCATTTTACCCATAAAACCCTGTGAAAATGTGAAAAATGCCCAAAAACCCACTTTTTCCGCCTAAACCAAAGTCGGGCGCGTATATTTGATTTTTCAAAATACATTTAAAAAACATTACAAACGCATAGACCGTGATCTTTTCCGCCTGGCGCGTTTTTCAGAAAATATAATATTTTATTCAAACCCGCCCGTCCGTATCCACCGGTTAAGTCCCTTACCCGTCCGCCGTTGGATCGGGCCCATCAAATCCGACGGCCCACAGCGATATCAGGTTGGACCCGACGTCCCCCCGTTACCACCCGGGAAGATGACGAAGGGGTACGTCAGGCCTGTGCCACGCGTCCCCTTCTCGCTCTCTCGGGTCAGAGTTTGACACTAACCGTGCCGTATATAAGCCGCCCCGAGAGACCGTGACGGTTACAGCACTTAACCATAACCGCCACGGCCCTAGCCGCTTGATAATTGGCCCACCTCAGCGCCACGTCAACTCCACGTCACCCTGCCTACGCCATTTCCTCCGTCCTTTATCCACCCCTCTGCCAACATGGCTGCCACCTCATCATCCCCCATGGATCAATGAGAACCCGCCACGTCACCTGATGACGTCAGCTGATGACATCCGACCCTGACCCACCAATGACGTCATGCTGACGTCATCACAAAAGAGCGCCAAATTTGGGAAAAGGTCTATATTATGGCCAAAATTTGCGCTTTTACATTCTTTTCGCTCTAAATTTTCTTGCTCAGTCGCATGCCGTTCGCGTCCGACTCCTCGCCAACCTGCTGAAATCAACCAGGCGACCTCAAGAGTACCATTCCTGCCTACTCAGACAACCTCTGTTCGCTGTTCTACCAGGTATTTTTCGTCATTTTCCTCCGTACCCCTACAGTTGTCTATAAAATCGCACAGGAAGCTTAAAGGGACATTAAAACTCATAATTCACCGGTGAAATTCCTCTACAGACCTCTGTTTTCAATCAACACCTCGAAAAACACTAGCTGAGCCTTAAAATTCCCAAATTTTGTCAAAACAATTAAGAAATGCTCGCGCAATCGTGAGGAAGTAGTTATATCCTTTCAAAACTTCCTACAAGTGACAGAGGGAGGCCTGACAGTATTGCAGCCCCAATTCAAACAAAATTTTACTTGCTCTTGGATTAATTCCCCTCTGATACCCATAACTCACCTACATTGTGATAAATCCTCCCTGAACTAGTTTGCCTACTTCAAACAGTTCAATTACAGCTTAGAAGACTTAAAAGCACCATGGAGACACCAATTGCACTCAATATCAAACCACTGAATGCCCCTCAAAAAGAAATAGAGTGGAAAGCATTAGGAGATGTGGATTACCAGATGATGGAGTGGTTTAGAATGGGTTCTAAATACAACATTCATATGCTCAATGAACTAAAAGCCCAGAACCTCAGTGGAGCTGACATCCTGGGAATTTGGGACTCCAATCTACCCATATATAACCTTCCTCAGGCTATCCCTTTGCCTGAATTCATTCACAGATGTCAGGAGTGCTATGACCCCTGTCAAAGAGCTGTTTTGAGCCCCACTGGCTCAATCCTATTTCAAATTACCCCTGAGAGTATCAATGAGATGCTACACTTCCACACAACGAAGTCATTGGCTCCTCTCTCCATGGAGCACCTAATAAGGAAGGGAACTAAGCTGGCAGATGATCAGATCATCAAAATCAATCAGCTGTTTGTCACACCAACCTCTGTAGCCATCAGAACTCCTCCCATTGGATATGCATACTTAAATGATTTGGGCAAAATGATGGTGGATTTAATCAGTTATGTCCTGGGATTCAGGGGAGTGGAGGATGTGGATCATAGTATAATGGCAATGCTGTCCATATTTTCACCTGGAAGGGCCCCTGCCATTCACTATGACTATGCCACATATATTGCAGACAGGATCCATGAGCAGCTAATAAATTTGCCAAGGGAGAAATTATTTAGGTATGCCTCATACATCTACCATTTGTTTCTATTCTACCAATCAGATAGCTTCCCACTCCTCTTGAAGAAAGTTAATGCCCAGGGGAGTCCAAGATCAGTTGTCTTCTGGACATCAGTTTTCCATTGCAGCTCAGTGTCACCATATACATATAATGAGTTTGTGGACTTGTTCATTCACCCAGCTTTGACACTATTGTATGGTGTCCCTCCTCCAAGATTGACTGATGAGATGAGGAGAGTTCTTCATCTGTCTAAGAAATACAGCATTGGTGATTGGTACTTCTAGCAACACCACAGAGTGATCAGGATATATGGCTGTGAGTTAAAGCCATATAGATTGCCCAGGTATGTCCCAATGAGACTGTTTGCCTTGGAGTATTTCAGGCAATTCGGAAATGCTGACTGCTATCACTTTGAAAGCAAGAATAAGAAAGTACAGCTGAAGATAAGGAGCCAGCTGGGACCTTTCCTTTACAATAGAAGAGAGGAGGGATGGAAAGAGGCAGACAGCATCCTAGAGGGCCTCAGATTACAAACCAGTTTTTCTTGGGTACCCTATGACCCTAATCACTTCATTTCACTGAGAAGAATCAAATATAAACTAGGAAACTATGCACATGTGAGGCAGCTCGAGATTGAGCAGTATGCTAACACACTGAGATGGGCAGAGGGCACCTTAGAAGAGGAATTTAGTGAAGAAGAGTTGTTAGAAAAGGAAGCCAGAAATATTCAAAAGAATACTGATCTGGAAAACTGTGTACAGGTTCCCCTCACATACAGAAGGCAGCTGGGGACAGCAACTTCCTCATCAACAACACAGCAGGCTGCCGAGGATATTACACACAGCAAGGGCAAAGAAAAGCAGGTGGAACAGCCACCTCCTTTAACAGAAGAAGAGGTAGAAACATTGCTGCAAGAACAACAAGAAGAGATGGAAAAGCAAGAAAAGCCAGGGCAGCAAGAACAGCCAGGGCAGCAAGAGCAGCAGCATCAAGAGCAACAAAGGCAGGAGCAACCTGTCCAGCAAGAAAAGACAGTGGAAAATCCTAAAACCACTGAGAAAATAGTGCCTCCAAGGCAAGATATTACAGCTGAGGCATCAATCCTCCAGACCCCTCAGAGGGAGGATACATTCATCTTTAGGAAAAGAGACAGGGAGACTCCCCCCACAGCATCAACAACTCATGGGGAGAAAAGGCAAAGACTAAACCCCTTCTCTGAAGAAGAAATGCCAATGGGGCAGTCCTTTGGCATAGTTCCACCTAGCAGGGAAACATCAGCTAGTTCCTTCCAACAGGAACAAGATAGGACATTGGGAGGAGAGGTCAGCTCCTCAAGGCAGCAAAAGGAAGGTGAACTTGGCATTAAGCAACAGTTCATCGAAATCAAAAAGAGAAATGAGCCTATCAGGATACAGCTGTACAATCATCTGCTGAACATGGCTCCTACAAATCAACAAAGGCTCATGTCTGCCTTTGATCTACAAGAAGGCAAAATGATCATGAGTCATTTTATGCCAACAGCACTTCAGCCACAATCTACTTCAGATTATCTGAGGACCAACTTGGAGGTCATGGCTAAAGACATCCACCCGATGGACAAAATTGAACTACACAAACAAACGGGTGAGATGGTCTATGCTTCATTAGCAGACCAAACCTTAGACAATTACAGGCTACATAATAGCCTTAATAATACAGCTGCCCAGTTGGAATTGGAGAAAGCATCATCCCAGGCAAAAGACAACAGAATAAGGACCTTAGAGGACATTATTATAGAGATTGGGCATGATCCCAAAGATATCAAAGGCATACAAGAGATCCTGAAATTAAGGGATGCAGATTTGGCAGCTTTAAGAAGGAAAATCAAACTCCCAGCCACCATTCACCCTCAGACTGATGAGGTAGCCCAACAAAGACATGATGAACGGGCAAACACTCTGCTGGTAACCCTGTACAAATAGCTGATGCAAACACAGGAAAAGCTAGGAGAGGCAGAAGCAGCACGGGCAGCATTACAGGCCACCTTGGCACAAAGAGAAGAAGGGCAGACTTCCCAACCTCCTCCTGAAACTATCAATCTGGAAGAAGATGCCACTACTACTGCTCCTCCTTCTCAACAAACAGAAGCAACAGCACCAACTACATCAACAGCTTCACCAACAACAGAACAGACTCATAGTCTGGATATGCAGAAGCTGCAAACTGAAATACAAGTCCTGGAAGCTCAAATGAAAGAGCTCAATGAAGTCAAACAATCCCTAGACAGTGTGAATGACAAGTATGATAAAAGCAAAAGAAATGTGGCTGAGAAAGAAAAGGATGTCAAAACTTTAAAGAGAAGAATAACAGAGCTGGAAAAGGAGCTCACACTGGACAAGGTAACTGTTGAATTAAAAACTGTGCTGTGGGCCAATATTGGCCAATCTATTACTGACCAATGGCAGTTTATAGAGACCATCCACGAGCAATTAGAGCTCATTCCAAGAGCACGAGCAGAAATTCACAAAGCAAGGGCTGCTCTAGGCAGCACGCCTGAAATAGCAACAAGGATGATCAATGTGCTCAACCACAAAACAAGCAGTCAGTTGGCTGCCATGGGCATACCTAACAGAACTGAGCACATCCAGTCAATCAAAAGGGTTCTCACACTCAAGAATTTGGTACAGACATTAGACAGAAGAACCCAAGACATGCAGACCGAGGTAAACAAATTTATGGAGAAGTTTCAGGTGTTGGAAAGCAGAGGGCTCCCTGGTTTACTGAATAACGCAGGGAGATTATACACCCATGACCAATATGCCAAAAGGGTCAACACCTTTGCCACCAGCCAGATCAATGAAAGGCCCAACAGCTCAGAGGAAACAGGGCCAGCTACAGGACAGACTATCTACAACAAGGTAGAAAGTCTATTTTTCATAATGAATGAGATCAATCATCTTTTTGATGCAGCTCCCAACTTTTTCAAGCACACAGAAGCAGAAGAGACCATGGGTGCAATCCTAAGGCATCAGTTACCTACTCAAGAATGGTGGACCAATGCTATACAAACTATTTTATAAACAGCGTGCCATTCAGCAACTTTTTGCTCATATAAAAGGAAAAAACTTCCATACACAGGACAGTTGCAAAGGGATCAGCATACAGTTAAGGTTAAAAGCTGAGCCAACTCAGCAGAGATTTCGGCCAAAAGGCAAAATAAAAGCTACAGGTGTCCAGGCTGAAAATCTACAGCAACGCAGCTCAAAGAACGCATTGTCACAGCAGTTATGCAGGTCACTCCAACCGACTTAGCAGCCTCCAAAGGCTAAAAATATCTTCTGACAAAGTATAAAGACACATTTACTTTATATTCAATGCTGTAATAACTTTCTGATGTAAATATCTTAAGAGTTGTTGAGATTATTAAAACTGAGATAACTTAGATCTCAGATATTTTTGTAAAGACCGAGAGTATATATTTGCCCCTCGCATAAGTTTAAGGGGTTGTTGTTGATTTCTCCAAAAGAAACTCTTATGCTGTAATCCTTTCTGAAGTCTAATAAAGAAAGCGATGGAATTTCTCGGATGTCTGAAATGTTGAATGCGTTCTGATGCCTGTTGATGACTGCTGGATTCCTGTGTATTTCACCATACAATAAGTCTCTGTAACTCTCCCTGTTAATTAGTTGTTTTTGTTAAAATCCATATATGTTATCTAATTTTCAATATTAAGCAGCAAGGAAAAAGAATAACTTTCAGGATTTATTCACTGAGTACCCTGAGTTCAATCTGTGTTGTTTATGAATGTTTTCTTCAGCTGTAATCTAGATAAGTGTAATTCTTAATTGCTGCACTTTCAGAATACACCTTTCACAGTGGCCTTTGTCACAGGAATTCAAGTCATGCTCCTATGCAGTGTGTTCACTTTCACCTCACCAACTTAATAGAAAATTCTTAATTGCTTTCTATCAGTTGACATACCTCATCATCTAATCTAATTTTGTTCGTCTAAAATACACAATAGGCCCTGCAGTTCGAACAACACCAGTCCTGTACATCAAGTCATTTCACAACTCCAGACTCCATTGCCCAATGGTATTTCACTATCTAAACACTACATCATAAGACCTGAAAGAAATCCTTCAACCAAAACTTAAACCAAAACCTGAGCATAAATAGCTAGCCTAAATTCCATCATAACAGAGGCAAATCATAAAGAGAGAGCCCTCTCTGATTACAGTTTGGCTAGAAACTATGATCCAAAGATTGGTTAGTGGTTACCCCGGCCGTATTCCCTTGGGAGTCATAGGGAACAACCTGGGTGTTAACACCCAGCACAAAAAAATCAACTAAAATTTTAAAGGGAGAAGTAGCTACAGGAGCTCCTGTAGGAATGCCTGTAGCGGCTGATCCCATTAAAATCAAGCCACAAGAGAAAAAGAAGTGCAACCATGGGATTAAAGGAGGAATCTATAGCTTAGATCCAGCTGGAGGATACCTACACAAAGCAAACAGCCACACATCAGGAAGTAGAGAGCATGCAGCAAAGGAAATACATGCATGCAACAACTGAAATACAAGCATGCAGTAGCAAAAGGAACCGAAACACCTCACAGCATGTACATTTGACTTACAAGTAAGTGACTAACCCTCTCCTCTATTGCATCCGTGTAATTGTAAAATATTCATAAGTGAATGAGATTGTTAGGGTTTAACGAGAAAAGGTGGCCAGTTAACTGGCCACCCTCATACAGTTGACTGCACTCATCTGAAAATTCCACCACAAGTGCACATGGTCAACTCAGAGAAAGATCCCAAGGACAGGTAATGGAGGGTTTGCAAACTTCGATGCAATGATGAGAGGTGATTGTGGGAAATAGCCATGATGACAAGGCAAGTGGGGACCAGCAGTCCAAATATGGCAACGTACATTTTTGCCAGCTCGCCCCATCACTGGAAATATCTAAATGAAGAAATAAGTACTCCTCGAAACTCCTTCACCACGTTTTTTTTCATTCTATCCTTGTCCACTTAGCTGCAGCAAGCTCTTTGTCACCACCACAACCTTGAAACCATCATTCTCCATCGCTTTCATCCATCCTCCTACTATCGGCGTTCTACAGGAGCACCTACAAGCAGTTCTATAGGAAGGGCGGTAAGCTATTTTTAAGGAGAAAACACAGGTCTTTTGCTCGATTTCTGGCTTGAGGAGGTAGGTTTTGTGCATACCCACCTTTATTGCCAATATGTGCAAGGAATGATAAATTTTTAAGGATGAATTGAGTCCATAGAAGAAGAGGAATTCCATAAAATATTTCTACCTGTTTTCTTAAAAAAATACAATTTTCTCCTGTTTTACTGATTTCTTCAAAATTCTTGTCTGCATCTCTACCTTGGGTGTTGAAAAGGGGTACAAGCACAATGATAGGGGGATTCGTAAGGAAGAAGCCCACATATTCAAGCAGGCTCCATGACCACCGCCAAGTAGTAGCCATATTCACCAGAGCAAATTGGATGCCATTTTTTGAGAAATTTCGAGGGTTTGATGAAGAAGTGTCTTAGGAGTTTGCCCTCTCTTTTGTCCCTCACTCAAGGATCCATGCCACTATTACTTTTAGAGGTCTCTCCATGGAAATCACCCTAGAATTTATCAGTAGGGTTACCACTCTTCCTCTTGGATTACCACGGAGCAAAGATGAAAAACCAATTGGACAAGCTACTAAGAAAAACTTCTTCCAAAACAATGAACATCATGTAGAAGACAAAAATGGCATTAGAAGGACAAGCATACCCTACCCTTGGGATGAGGTCAGTTACCAAATCATCAAATATATTTCCTGTGAGGGAAGGTGTAACATAGTCTATGGCTACCGTTTTAGACTCCTCCATGAGCTGAGATATGGCATGGACACACCAACACCCCAAAAACTCAACATCCCCTATTTCCTCGTGCAATCCCTCATAGACTCCAGCACTAAGTTTAAGGTAGAGAGTCTAGATCAGTTGGCTCACCATTGGTTGATCAAAATTTTGGTGGAAGAGACCCTCCATACCTTCACAATACCCATAGCATGGGAAATCCTTAGGAACATGACAACAGAAGATGACATAAAGGCCCTAACATATGATATCAGTCCTTCTGACAGTGAGGAAGAAGAGCAGATAGGGGGAGAAGGTGAAGCAACTGATGACTCTACAGGATAAGAGAAGGAGGGGGAAGAAACCAAGATAGAAGAGGAGAAAGATGAAGAGGTAGAAAAGGAAGAAACAGAGAAAATAGAGATAGAGGAAAAGATAGAAGGAGGGTGTAGGGCTGTAACAAGGGTCTCTTTCACCTCTAGTTATGCTACATTAATAAGTCAATCCAGGAACGCTTTGTTATTGCAAAGAGTAGCTCAATCCGAGGCTATTCGTCAGAGTAATGCTTCGTAGTACAGTGTCTAGAAAATACAAGAGTAAATGGATGCTAAGCTATAACTAATTTGCTTTTAAAAGAAAGGAATCACACCAGGCAATTTATCAGTCAAGGGTGCGGAAGCAATAACCCATCCCTCTAGAAACTGATGGAAGGAAAAATAGAGTATGGACCAAAGATCTGGGAGCTAAGCAGCGACTTGCTGACTCACTACAGCTTTCGACCTCCTCTCACACCAAAACAGTAAATGCAGGAAAATGGAACAGCAGAAAGGGAAATGGAACAGCAAACGGAAAATGGAACAACAAATCTGAAATGGAACAGCAGTAAATGGAACGGCAATAAATGGAACAACAACTCAGTAAACTAGATCTCGCGAGTTAGAACTGAACTCTCATTCCGCAATCAAACAACAATCGTCAAAAGCAATTCCAATGAACCTTACTTTATGAGGAGATATTCACAAATGAATTATGGAACAACATTTATTATACACAACACACTTATTATAGCAATTTGATGTTTCCAAAGAACATGACTTCTGCTTCCAAATGGAATAATATTACTTTTGGGTTCCCACGAATAACAGTTCAAATGAATCCAATAGCAATATTTAATATGAAAGCTCTGTAACAGAAACGATTGGCTTAAATAGTGAACATGCAATCAACTCTGAAGAGATTCATTTACACGATACAGAGTTACTTACATAAATCTCCTGAATGAAACCATTAATGAAGTAGTCATAACAGAGCATGGAACAGCATATGACAAACACGTCAGATTACCAAATTATACAAACAATCCACACAGAAACCAAATTATAATGATACAAAAGCAAGTGTCCTTCGGAGCTGGGCCCTTAGCTTCCAAGGATACACTGCCTTAGATTACTCCAGTCGCAGAGATGAAATAAAGCACCAAGTCTTTCGTATTAATGCATCAACAAAAGTACAGCAAAACAAGTCTTAACGAGACTCGATGATCAAAGTTCAAACTGAGACTTAAATTTACATATATGAAAAGAGGTCCCCGAGCTTAACACTGCTGCCCCTTTTTATAAGAGAATTGGCGGAGGTATCTAGATAGCAAAAATAAGCAAGACAACGATCCCTCAGGATCAAAGATCCTGAGGGATTCGCCAAGCCGTTACTCCTTGATTTTCCTTTCCCTGCTCCGCCGAATCGATAATTCTTCTTTCTTTCCCGGGTCGTTCTGCTTCGATCCGCTTGATCTTGTTCGCATCCGGTTTCCTCCCAACAGGACAGCAGTTACTCTTCCTTTGTCTTTTCCTCTTGAACAGTAATCCTTCGTTCCCACCCTTTCCTGCATAGAAAAATAGCAATTATCAATGATTAAGCTTTTCATATTAATTCTCACACATTCTACTAAAAATGCTTTATCTCTTTAAATTCATTATACGGAAAGGGTTACAATTGCTACCGAAAAGTCACGAAATTGTTGGTCAAAAACATACCTTTCCAGAGCTCCACACACCCCCCTGCTTACCCTGTTTCATGCCCTCATGAAAACATTATAGTTGATATGCAGAGCAGTAAGAGAGTAGGCCGGAGAGGGAATCTCGTGTGGAGACCTACAACCGTGATGAGCAACCAAATCATCAAAAAACTGATTTGTTTGACCTTTCGGCATTTCATACAAGGCCTGGTACCCGGGTGCAGGGTTCCAAATGATTGGACTACGAAATCGATACCCTAACCAGGATGGCCCTGCTTGCAAAATTCGCTCGCCATAAAGGTTCAAACGGTTGGCTGCTAGCTCAAAATTTTCATATCTGAATGGTTCCCTGAGCTGGATGTTTGGGTTCGAAATCTGATATCGGAATTTTGCAGCATCGGTAGCAAGGTCTTTAATAGTCAGAAAATATTCCAAATTTTGTCTGATTAAATCCTCATGCATGGGTCCTAATGTCTCCATAACACCCGGGGTTCTCATAAGGTTCCTATGTGCTCTCCATAACCGTACTGGGTCTCTAGGCTCGGCCCTCACCCACAAATCTAGGCTATTTTCCTGTCTCTGGAAAGTGGTATAAGCCCTGAGCCATTTTAGCTGATTAACGCTGAAGGAAACAAAGGCTTGCAATTGTATGTCCCCAACAAAAGGGCCAGGATTTGAATCAGTTTCTTGGTCTAGCACGAGGTTATGCAAGTAAAATTCACATAATAATCTTTGGACCTTACTTCCATAATGCTTGCAACAATCTATGAAATCATTAAGGGTATTGATTTGTATAGGGGCACCTGCCCTGATAGCTTTTATCTTTAATCGTAAATATCGTTCAAGCAAAAATAAAGCATAGTTTTTAGCAGGGGCCCTACAGGCTAGAACGTCATTATACAAGGAACACACAGTGTCCATCTGTTTAACAACAATATCTAATCGACGAGTTACCTTTGCAACCTTTTCCTGCTCTTTTTGCCAGCCTTCGAAGGCTTGGCTCTCGGACTGACTAATATTCCGAAGTTGCTGCTGCAACTCTTCATATCTCTCCCGGGGGACTGTTTGTTCCTTCAATCTTTCAGTTTCCTGTTGAGCTTCCTTCATCATTTTATGCAAGGTCCTTATTTTTGGATCCTTTTTCCATAAGGTCGTAGAGGCCGGGAGTTTTACCTGAACCTTTTTGTTATGCTGCTTAGAGTTCTGAACCCGGATCACCCCTGAGGGCGGTGCCTCTGTTTGGATTTCCTTATTCTCCTTTTCTTTCTTGACATGAACAAAAGGTTGCTATGGTTCCTCTGCTAATGGAACGACAGTCTGTTCTTCAGTAGCAATTGGAACAGCAGTTTGTTCCTCATTATCAATTGGAACAACAGTCTGTCCCTCAGTGGCCATTGGAACAGCAGTTTGTTCCTCAGCGTCATTTGGAACAGCTGCAGGTCTTCTAATCGGGTTTCGACCAACAGTGCGAGTGTAAGTCCTTCGGCTTCTTGTTCGACGGGATTCTGCTGTAGCAGTCCTCTTCCTCTTCTGTGTAGTCCTTTGTATCCTCAGACTCGCTTTCAGAATGCGAATTTTCTGTCGGAGTCGGGCTATAGTGCTCAGTAGCCTCTGCTGTTTAGTCTTCAATTTCCTGATTTCCCTTGTCTCGGCAGAGGGTTTGGACCTGGCCCTTAAATCTGCCCCTATGTCCAGCATTTCTTCTGGTGCTTCGGGAACAGATTGTTCCCGGCTGGTATCCCTTATTTCTTCCTCATGAACGGGTGGATTTTCTTCTCCTTGGTTCTCTGCATGTGAATTCTCGGGTATCTCTTCCTTTGGCGGTCCATCAGGAGGGCCTGCTGGGCTGGAGGGTTGGCCATATTCCCCCAAGCTGTCCAGGATTGCGGCCAATTCTTCTTCACCCACAGGGTCTTGCAGCGGACTGCTTTCTGGCTGTCTTACTTCCCCCTCCCGATTGTCTTTCTCAGTGACTGCCTTGGGGTGTTCAGCTTCAGAGTGCATTTCTCCTTCCTTTCCTCCTTCTCCGGCTTGTTCAGCCTTGTCCTCAGATTGTCCAACATTTTCATCAGAAGGTATTTCTTCTGGTTCTGGAGGTTCGTCTGTGATCTCAATTGGTTGGCTGGTGTTCCGAATCTTTTCCAGCCTCCCCCGTATTCGAGCTAGGCGAACTGATTTCCTTGGTTTTTCTGGCTGTTCAGGTGTACAGGCAACAAGTTTCTCTGCTATCACTTCTCTGTGTTTTTCTGGTCGCTCCGGTGTATCTGAAGAATGCTTTCGTTTCGAAGCGACACTTTTTCCAGCTGCCACTTCTCTACGTTTCTCTGATTGTTCTGGCGTGCTGGAGGAGGTTTCAGGTTTTGGAGGTGGTGCAACCAATCCCCCCTTAATCACTGCAATGAGCTCCTCCCAGCTGCTCTGCTGTTGAGTGAGACTATGGCTCACTATTAATCGAATCAGTCCATGGTGGCTAACAACTGTGTCTTCGTGCTGGGCCATTTTCAGGCTTCGGGCCGCGTCATGCAATAGCGAATTTAAAAGTGCAGGCATATTTACAGAACATTTTTCTTTTAAAACAGCTAACAGTTTAAGATGGCGAGGTCTTACCACGTCCTTCCTTCCTTTGCAAGTAATGTAGCTCTATACTATCTTTGCTAGTTCGGTCCAGGGTTCTCCTAACGTAGCTGGCATAACTCCTTTCCCTTTCACTGTCAGGCTTTGGCCTTCATCCTGAAAAATCTCTATAATCTTCTGCAGTCTTTCTTTCTTCAGCGTCCATACAGGTCCGGTGGCTGGTAGGCCTGAAACTTCTGCAATTACATCGTCAGTGACCAGTATCCATCTTTCTCTTACTGTGGAGTAGTCTTCCTGCAAGTTTTGCAGAAATTCCAACGCCACTGTCTCGTTTGGTTCTTGTAAGCGATTGAAATAATTCAGCCATCCAACCTTTTCCAGGATCTCCCCAGCAGCAGCAGAGGCTGTCAATTCCTGGGGCTCGCTTCGGACTGCCTTACCTCCCATGGTTCTACTAAAAAAAATTTAATGGAATAGCAACTGTCTGAGCTGTTTTGGGATGTAGAGAAGATGATCGTCGCGAAAAAACAGAGCATGCAGCAAAAATGGATTGCGGATGGAAACTTTGCGTAAAATAGAACTATCATACCGTTAAACCATGCCATTCCTTCGTACACTATCTACCCCGAATGGTGTGGTGACACGTACCCCGTGGAGTAATGAGATTACCTTCCCCCCCCCCACGATGTGATAGGCTGCCCCAGCCGTCAAATAGAGGAGCAGCAGCCATCGTGTTACCAGTCATTAAGAACAGCATATAAAATTACGCCATGTTTTGGATAGACAACTAAATACCGAAATCGAGGCAAAAAGGTGGATCGCGTTTTACATAAGAGCTTTCGTAATATGATGCGAGGCCGGGGGATGGGACGTCTGTCACTCGTACGAAGTCCCGAGGGGTCATTGTCAGTTCCTTTGCCATGATTGGTAGTAATGAGTATTCATGCGATATGTTAATCAGGGAATAAAATATGAATTATTCATAAGATAGAAGAAATAAAGAGGTATTAATATTATCCCTGTTGGTGTAACCATTTATGACTTCGATACCATTAACAGAGCTCTGCTGCCAACAGGTGTCCATAACCTTGGCAGAGTTGTTTAATTTCGCCCCCGGAACCATGATCCTGTATGTGTATAAAAATATTTTGTCAAAATACAGGCCATTATGCTGGCTTGGTAACCAGGTAACCATAATGCCATTCACCAGGAAGGCGCGAAACGTGGGCAGGCCGGCTCGTGATGAGACCCCCTGTTCCAAGGTCTGCTTAGTTAATATACCTTTGGACCATATCCCTGGTATGGTGGCCATGCTGGGAATGCCACTTCGCTTCCACCCTGATGATCATGGTAGGCTGGCTCTTGCTGAGACCCCCTATCCTGCGTTTGATAATAAATCACATTCATCATCATTTTTTCTTTTTTCTTTTGTTTTTCCAGTACTTTTTCTTATATATTTACACATAAGGGTGGTTCAACACTCCTTAAGAGTGGGAATGGCGGAAGAAGTCTTATCATCCCAACAGGAAAATATAAATCCTCTGTTCTTATTCTTATGTAATAATCAGAAAAAATTTCTTTAAAGGAAATCGCCATGATAAAGATAACCAACCAGGGCAATGGGAATAGGTCAATGACAACGGGGATGAGAAGTAAATATGTCCCCCCTCTTGTCCTCTTATCAATACTAGGCTCTATAAAGATAGCGATTTTATGATATCCTGACTTCGGTGTGTTGTAATTGATGTTCATTGCATAAGTGTATAGCTGAATCTTAGAGACTGGAAAGATGATGGGTGAGAAAGCATCCTCAGTATGAATCATGACTGAGACGAAGATATGACTATGGTGTTCCTTTTGAAAGAGAAGGATCCATGCAAGCAAATAGTTGGGATGCCGTTCTCCTAAGATCATGAGTGCTGTCTAAAAAAATTGTCAACTGCTGTTCCTTTTGGAAAGGAACAGCAAAAACTCGCAAATGTTGTCCCTTTTTGAAAAGGAACAAAAAAACCACAAAACTCAAAACAGCAAACCCAAAATGTTGTTCCTTTGAAAAAGGAACAGCAAGAACACGAAGTGCTGTTCCTTTTGAAAAAGGAACAGCAAAAACACGAAGTGTTGTTCCTTTTGAAAAAGGAACAGCAAAAACACGAAGTGCTGTTCCTTTTGAAAAAGGAACAGCAAAAACACGAAGTGCTGTTCCTTTTGAGAAAGGAACAGCAAAAACACGAAGTGCTGTTCCTTTGGAAAAAGGAACAACAAAAACACGAAGTGCTGTTCCTTTTGAAAAAGGAACAGCAAAAACACGAAGTGCTGTTCCTTTTGAAAAAGGAACAGCAAAAACACAACAATGCTAAAAACATGAAAACAAGCAATTACTGTTCCTTTTGAAAAGGAATAACAAAAATCCAAAAATGCTGTTCCTTCTGAAAAGGAACAGCAAAAATTCACACCTGCTGTTCTCTTTGGAAAAAAAAGGAACAGCAAAGACGAAAACAAACCACTGTTGTTCCTTCCGGAAAAGGAACAACAAAAACACACTAACTGTAAAAAGCAATCTTAAGAAAGAGGGATCAAAGAAATATAAAAAAACGTATATACAAGAACTTATGTACAAGTCAAAAGAATGAGTTCCTCACTGAATTGTAGATGAGGAAGATTTTACTTCCTCTCCTAAAATTTTCATGTCAGTATCTTGACGTAGCTGATCACAGAAGGATTCCCGAGTGAGTGGCCTGCGATAGAGACGAACTCGATGGCCATTTACCTTGAATGCATATCCAGAACCATCGATTGTAATGAGAGTAAGGGTCCCATTATCATGTACTTTCTGAATTTCATATGGCCCCAGCCATCGAGTCTGCAGTTTCCCTGGGAAATCCTGAAACCGAGAGTCATATAACAGAGCCCAGTCCCCTTCGTGAAAGACTTTGTTCTTGATAAGTGCATCATGCCATTTAGCTCACTGCTGTTGAATAAGTGCTGTATTCTGTAATGCGGAGAGCCTTATTTCGTCCAATTCATTAATCTGCTGTAGTCGATTGATTTGTGCCTCACTTAAATCTAGGCCAACTTCCTGTGCAGTTCGTAGGGTTTGGATTTCGAATTCTATGGGGAAAATAGGTTGTTTCCCAAACACTAATTGATAGGGCGAATAACCAGTGGTACTTCTCCAGGTGGTTCTATAGGCCCAGAGTGCTTCAGGTAGTCGGGCGGCCCAATCACGCCTATGTGAAGCAATGGTTTTTGTTAAAATTGATTCTATTACCTTATTGCTGCTCTCTACTTGCCCATTCGCCTGCGGGTGATATGGGGTAGTAATTTTGTGCTGGACGTGATAGTTGTTAAGTGTTGCAGCTAATTTGTTTCCGGCAAATTGAGGTCCTCCATCTGTAATTATTTCTCTCGGAAGGCCATATCGTACAAACAAATGGAATAGGAACTGAACTACCGAATCTTCTGTAGCTCTAGGTAACGCTTCCGCTTCAACCCATTTAGTAACATATTCTGTGGCTACCAAGATATATGTTCTCTGATTTGATGATGGGTTGATGGGTCCAACGAAGTCAAGAGCCCACCGTTCAAATGGTTCAATAACCAATTGTGGCCTCAGAGGCATCTCGTCGGCTTGACCAGGTCGACCTGCTCGCTGGCAACTGTCACAGGCTTGAACGAATTTCTTCGCATCCTTAAAAATTGTAGGCCAGTAGTATCCTGTCTGCAGCACTTTATGTGCTGTTCTTTTTTCTGCAAAGTGTCCTCCGCAAGGTCCGTCATGACAGGCTTTTAAGATGTCAAAAATTTCATCTTCTCGAATACATCTCCTGATTTGCATGTCTGCCCCTGTGTGGAACAAATAGCCCCCAATCCACGAAAATCGAGTGCTCTTCTGAACAATCTGCTTACGTTCATTAGGGGTTAAGTGCTTTGGTAGTTTACCTGCTGCAAGGTAATTGGCAACATCAGCATACCAGGGTGTTTGGGCAGCAACAGCAAACAGGTGTTCGTCCGGAAATTGGTCTTCTACTGCTGCTGCTTCAATTGGTTTTGGTATCCGTGAGAGAAAATCAGCTACAGGGTTCTCCTTGTCAGGTCTATCTTTGATTGTGATATCAAATTCCTGCAATAAGATCAACCATCTTGTTACTCTGGCATTTGTAACAGGCTTATTTGCTAAATATTTAATAGCAGAATGATCTGTATATAAAACAACAGGATAGTCTGTGATATAATGTCTAAATTTATTGACAGCATGTATTACAGCAAGGAATTCTTTTTCGGTGACAGTGTAATTTAATTCAGCAGGGGTTAAATTTTTGCTGATGTAATAAATAGCATAAGGTTTTTTATCCTCCTCCTGTCCAAGGACTGCACCGATTGCTATGTCTGAGGCATCAGATGAAATTTGAAATGGTAAATTCCAGTTTGGTCCTTGAAGGACTGGAGCTGTTGATACGAGTTTCTTTAAATCTTGGAAAGCGCGGTCACATTTTTCTGTCTACATGAAATCAACATTACCTGTTAGTGCATATAAAGGTGCAGCAATGTGTGAATAATGTTCTATAAATCGTCTGTAATACCTAGAAAATCCAAGAAAGCTGCGTACCTCCGTCTGAGTAGTGGGGGTGGGAATAAGCAAAAGGATCTGAATTTTAGCTGGATCTACCTGAATGTCGGCTGCTGAGACGTAGTGCCCTAGAATAAGCCCTTATGTCATCATCATATAACGCTTTTCGTGGCTTAAGCAAAGCCTGGTAGCAATGCAGCGCTGTAGGACTTTTTCTAGAGTGTCTAGAGCTGGATCAAAATCATCTCCATACGGTGTAAAGTCATCCATATAGACTTCAAGCCCATCATTTATTAAGTCTGCAAAGATGCTAAGAATGGCCCTTTGGAATGTGGCAGGGGCATTACATAGGCCAAAGGGTAGAACTCTATAAGCGTACGTTTCCCAAGGACAAGTAAAGGTAGTTTTGTCCTGGTCTTCAGGGGCAATTTGAATCTGATTGTATCCAATGAAGCCATCTAGGAAAGAAAATAATTTCTTTCCTGCTAACGTGTCCAGTACTTGGTCTATGAATGGGAGGGGAAAATGGTCTTTTTGTGTGGCTTTGTTTAGCTCCCTATAATCCACACAAATCCTCCATTTCCCATTCTTCTTGGGCACAACCACAAGTGGAGAGACCCACTTACTATCAGAAATAGGATAAATAAAATTAACATCTAAAAGCTTCTGAAGTTCTGCTTTCACAACATCTTTTAGATGGGGGTTGAGTCTTCTTTGCGGTTGACGGACAGGTCTTGCATCTTTTTCTATGTAAATATGGTGGGTGCACAATTGGGGATGAATCCCTTTCATATCAGGATAGTCCCATGCAAATGCTTCTTGATATTTTCGTAACAAATGGATGAGTTTGATTTCTTGTTCTGGTGTAAGGTTGGAATTAATGTTTAGTGTTTTTCCCGGTTCAATTTCCACTACTTTACTATTAGCAACAGAAGTCACAGGTATCGTTTGGTCATGTGTATCTTTTAAGGGGTCTTCTTCCAGTTCATTCTCGAATGCAGCTTCTATCATAAAACACTGTGCATGAGGTCTAGATTCCATTTGACTAACGAAGTTATTGATGGCATCATCTTCTGTTATATCTTTAAAGTCTAGAGCCTTCTGTATAGTCAATTTTGATCTGATATTGTCAGTAAGGTATGATACCGGGTGCTGGTTGGCTTTTATTGCTGTAAGACTTGGCTATGCTGGAGGATATAGGACTAGATTTTTGATACTTGGTCCTCTGGTTATTGTCATATTCCCCTGTCGACAACCAATGTATGCATCGGCAGTGGCCAGCCAGGGTCTACCTAAAATTATAGGGTGTCCATCCAGTCGGGTTTTTGGATTAATTACCAGGAAGTCAGTCGGGTATTCCCAAGAATCTACAGAGACCATGACATCGTATAGAGTTCCTTCTGGTTGTACTACAGATCGGTCAGCCAATTCTAACAAAGTAGAAGTGGGTTCTACCGATGTAATCCCAAGCTTTTGGCACGTAGAAGTTGTCAAAATATTAATTGCAGCTCCTAAATCAACTAAAGCATTAGTCAGAGTCTGTCCATAGATTTGAACAGTTACTATTGGGTTTCCCGGATCTTCATATTTAATGGGTATTCCTGATAACAAATCAGATAAAGTACCGACTACTTGGACTCTTGGGTTAGTGGTTGGATTCCTCCTTGATTTCTTTATGCACAATTCTTTTATAGTTTTTGCGTATATGGGGATGTCTTGAATGGCTTGGAGGAATGGAATTCGTATGGATAGATTTTGTAACTCCCCCAGAATGTCAAAGTCTGGTTGCTGTACAGGTCGTGGTAAGACTAATCGTTCTGGGAAGGGAGGAGCGGGTTCATTTATTTGATGAGGAGTCTGCTCCTTATTTATGCTCTCTTGTTGTAACGGTTGTTCTATTGGTAACTGATCTTCAATGTGCATTGTTTTATCTCCCTCTGTTTCTATTATTCGTCCAGATCTTAACTGAAGATCATTGCACTCCCTCAGTTCAGGTTTGATTTCTGTTGATTCTATGATTTGGAGAGACTGGACTGGCCTATTATTGGGATTAGGATTAGGTTGGGTTGGGAGTTGCGGTCTCAGATTAGACTGGGGATTTTGTTGCAAAGCTGGCAGAGTCGGTTGAGGGAGTGGAATAGTTCTTGTTGGCTGATATGTCGATCTTGGCCAATTTGTCTGCCAGGGTGAACTTTGTGAAGTAGGGGGGGTCCATTGTGGAGGGTATGAGTTATTTTGCCAATATGGTGGAGTGTAAGGAAAATTTGGCCAACCAAATTGGCTTAGCTGATTCATCCATGGATTTGGGGAAGGAAATGGTTGTGATGACCAGTTCGGAAATGGAGGTTGAGATTGATTTTGCCACATACTATATTGTGGAGGCTAAAAAGAAGAGGTCGGGTCAGAAAACATACCTGATTGCCTTGGTTGCCATTGGCGACGCTGGTTAACAAAGTATGTTGATTCCGGTTCTTCTTCTGCTTCCTTATATACTGCTTTCAATCCAGGAAGTGAGGGGCAATTTTCGGTCGGGTGATCTTTTGTACAGATGGCACATGTTTGAACTGTATCCAGCGGACATTCCTTGTGGCTATGCTTCTTTCTACATCGGGGGCAGAAGATCGCCAAATTCTGTTCTGCCTCAATCTGCTTCTGTTTAGCCTGCACAATATCAAGTTGTGTAGTTAATGTCCCCAGAATATCAGTTTTAAAGTTTTCTAATAAATTGCCAAGTTCTACACGTGTTACTCCTTCTGTTGGTGCTTTGTTATCTCTGACAAACCGATCATATTCTGCTGGTTTTATCCTTGTGCTGCCTCTCGAACTTCTGATACATAGATCGATGATGTCAGCAAAATTTTCTTGATAAATATCCCCTTTTCCCATGATATTTAATGTTTCGATCCACTGCTCTTTCATGCCTCTGATTAATGCAGTTTTTAACACATTATCAGGCAGTGGTAATGATGCATAAGGCGACCTTTGTAAATTATACTGAAAACGTTCTACATATTCTTCTAATGTTTCGTTCGGTCTAGCTATCATTTGGAATATTTCGTCTTTCAATTCCCTAGACCTACAATAGTCTTGATATTTCTTTAGAAAAGATTCCTTCATCTGCTCCCAGTTATTTATAACCCCACCACTTAAACCCATAAACCATCTTAAGGCTGCTCCTTTCAAAGTAGAGGGGAACAATTTTAATTTCTGGGGGTCAGTGGTGTAATCATATCCCCTGCATAAGACATCAAATTCGAATAAGAATGCATCCTGGTCTTCTGATGTCAGTCCATGAAATGTAGGAATGTGTTGAAGGGGAATTGCTTTCATAGGAGCATTTTCTGCGAAATCCACTATAGGATATTGTAATGTAGAAGTTTGAGTATTGGGCTGATTCTGCGCCATCGGATCGAATATGTGCCAATAACCTTCAGGGATTTCTAAAAGGGTATTCTTAGGCTGAGAAGGTACGGTTTTGGTTGTCTTAATAGCACTTCCTTTGTCTGGAATAGTAGGAGCTCCTGCTATTTGAGGAGATTGAATCCCTTCAATGATTTTTACAACGCTCCCTTTATCTGGACTTTCTAATGGATGGATTATCCTAGGAGATCTTGGTTCTTCAACTTCTCCTGTTTCCCCTTCTCCTTCACAAAGATTGGTTAGATTCCCTTCCTGCAGTCATTCTGGAATAGAATTTTCAATTTCTTGAAAGTCCTGTTCATCAGTCTGACTATGCACCTCAGCGAAGGCTACAGATGGTGACCCTGTGGCCTGAAGGGAACCAGTAGGCTGCTTGGAGTTGGTTTTTCTGAAACCTACTGATGGCTGAGATTTAGTTTTCTTATAGATTTCGTCTATGAAGGTCGTTCGGCCAAGGGTTACCGACCCTTTGGCTTTTTCGGTTTTGAATGGAGGTTTGATAATTTTTTCTGGCTTTTCCTGCTTAGTCATTCATTCTATAAACTACCAAATTCTATTCAACCCACAATTCTGCCAGGAAAGCGGACGGTGGAGCAGGGCTTTTACATGCTCCGTACGCAGGTTCTTACCTTCCGTTTTTAAAATCCAACTCTCCCCTAGTAGATTCGTACACTACTCTGTAAAAGACAAATGGTTGTACTCTTTCCCCGGCAACGGCGCCAAAATGTAGGGCTGTAACAAGGGTCTCTTTCACCTCTAGTTATGCTACATTAATAAGTCAATCCGGGAACGCTTTGTTATTGCAAAGAGTAGCTCAATCCGAGGCTATTCGTCAGAGTAATGCTTCGTAGTACAGTGTCTAGAAAATACAAGAGTAAATGGATGCTAAGCTATAACTAATTTGCTTTTAAAAGAAAGGAATCACACCAGGCAATTTATCAGTCAAGGGTGCGGAAGCAATAACCCATCCCTCTAGAAACTAATGGAAGGTAAAATAGAGTATGGACCAAAGATCTGGGAGCTAAGCAGCCACTTGCTGACTAACTGTAGCTTTCGACCTCCTCTCACACCAAAACAGTAAATGCAGGAAAATGGAACAACAGAAAGGGAAATGGAACAGCAAACGGAAAATGGAACAGCAAATCTGAAATGGAACAGCAGTAAATGGAACGGCAATAAATGGAACAGCAACTCAGTAAACTAGATCTCGCGAGTTAGAAC
The DNA here is from genome assembly GCA_031772625.1 of Pinus tabuliformis. Classification (NCBI taxonomy): domain Eukaryota; kingdom Viridiplantae; phylum Streptophyta; class Pinopsida; order Pinales; family Pinaceae; genus Pinus; species Pinus tabuliformis. The sequence goes on from CM062809.1 coordinate 691,790,154, forward strand.
TGAACTCTCATTCCGCAATCAAACAACAATCGTCAAAAGCAATTCCAATGAACCTTACTTTATGAGGAGATATTCACAAATGAATTATGGAACAGCATTTATCGTATCTACACAACACACTTATTATAGCAATCTGATGTTTCCAAAGAACATGACTTCTGCTTCCAAATGGAATAATATTACTTTCGGGTTCCCACGAATAAGAGTTCAAATGAATCCAATAGAAATATTTAATATGAAAGCTCTGTAACAGAAACGATTGGCTTAAATAGTGAACATGCAATCAACTCTGAAGAGATTCATTTACACGATACAGAGTTACTTACATAAATCTCCTGAATGAAACCATTAATGAAGTAGTCATAACAGAGCATGGAACAACATATGACAAACACGTCAGATTACCAAATTATACAAACAATCCACACAGAAACCAAATTATAATGATACAAAAGCAAGTGTCCTTCGGAGCTGGGCCCTTAGCTTCCAAGGATGCACTGCCTTAGATTACTCCAGTTGCAGAGATGAAATAAAGCACCAAGTCTTTCGTATTAATGCATCAACAAAAGTACAGCAAAACAAGTCTTAACGAGACTCGATGATCAAAGTTCAAACTGAGACTTAAATTTACATATATGAAAAGAGGTCCCCGAGCTTAACACTGCTGCCCCTTTTTATAAGAAAATTGGCGGAGGTATCTAGATAGCAAAAATAAGCAAGACAGCGATCCCTCAGTATCAAAGATCCAGAGGGATTCGCCAACCCGTTATTCCTTGATTTTCCTTTCCCTGCTCCGCCGAATCGATAATTCTTCTTTCTTTCCCGGGTCATTCTGCTTCAATCCGCTTGATCTTGTTCGCATCTGGTTTCCTCCCAACGGGACAGCAGTTACTCTTCCTTTGTCTTTTCCTCTTGAACAGTAATCCTTCGTTCCCACCCTTTCCTGCATAGAAAAATAGCAATTATCAGTGATTAAGCTTTTCATATTAATTCTCACATATTCTACTGAAAATGATTTATCTCTTTAAATTCATTATGCGGAAAGGGTTACAATTGCTACCGAAAAGTCACGAAATTGTTGGTCAAAAACATACCTTTCCAAAGCTCCACAGAGGGGAAGAAGTAGAAAAGACATAAGTGTCTCCTGATACCTTAGAAAGAGAGATAGCAGCTGCCCTCACTACCCTGAGCACTCCAATTAAACCAAAAGAGAAAAGAAGAAGGCAAGCCTCCATGTATTTCAAGGCCAGGAAGAGCACAAGGATAAAAATAGGAAAACCACAGCCATCTTCAATAGTACCCATTATAATTGAAGATTCACCCACTATCAAAGGGGAAGAATCTCCCTCTAAAACCCCTATCACGTATGAAACAGGGACTCCTAGATCTTCCACTTGGAAGGAAAGATTGCAACTACAGGACTCAAAAACAGTCCTACAGGAGCCACAAGAACCTGATCCCCAACCTAGCCTTGCTTCCTATTACCGCCTCCTTGATGGAGGAAGGATAATTCCACAAACATTTGCAATTCCACTATTCTGTGAGTTGGAGAAAGAAAGAATAAGAAGCCATAGGTGGATGCAAATCGCCAAATCCAAGGAACTAGAGGATATTGGCCACATGGAGAACAAGCTTAGAGAAATGGGCAGGGAGTTAATTGTTGTAAGACATAGAGAGGCAATCACAAGAATTCACTTGGAAATAGAAAATGCATTACTTAGAAGACAACTACAAGAGAGGGAGACACAACTAGCATGCATCGCCTGCTGGTCCATGAAGGCACTGAAATGGAGAACACTAGCAAAATCATATGGATTATACCTCAAGGACCAATGGCCACAATTTCACATAAAGACTTTAGCAAGGAAAGGCACAATGCCTTTTCAAGAATACAGACAGTTCATGGACCTATGTGACCAAAGCTCTTCAGAAGACAAGGAAAAAATAGCAGAATTCTATTTGCATAACATGGCCCTCACAGACATAAATGTGTGGGACCCTAGTGCTAGGCTAGGGGACCTGCAACTAATGGCCATGGCCTCATGGATGAATCATGAGGAGTTAAGGGTAGCAGAAATATGAAAGTTGATGATAAAGGAGAAAAATGAGCCCTTAATGATCAGAGCTAAGCGATCAAATCCCATGGTCCTCATAAGCACACATAACCTACTTGCAAACAATACCTAAATTGCCCCTAAATATATCAGTGATCAAGCTCAAGCCATTGCACATTTTGAGGGTATGGAAAGGTTACTTGGGAATAACTGTATTCATGCTTGTATGAGGAGGTGGAACACCTTACCATACAATTTGCAGATCAGGAAGTATCACTCCCCAAAAAGGATGAAAGAAGCATTAATGAGAGTGCCACTGTATAAGCACTCCATGCAGAGTTTGAAGGTCAATTTGATTGGCCTCAAATTGAGTCCCCCACTACTGCTAAGCATGCTAGAAGGTAGAACAGAGGAAGAAGAGCAACAACAGTGGGAAGAGGTAGACAGAAAGGCAGGATTCCATGACAAGGAAGAGGAGCTTACATCAGAAGCATGGGATGACAAGGAGGCCATCAGGGCCATCCAATATGAGGAGATGGACTAAGTTGCTCAGAGGATGAGCAACACCTTCAGTAGGGGGGTGATGATGAGCCCCATAAATGGGTAATTATATGGGATCATTTTGCTTCCTAACTTATTTTAATCAACCATTCTCTTAGTTTATTGCATGCTTTTTTATTATATTTATGCTTATGGAGTGAGTTGGGTTGGTTATGATGCCATGGACTCTAATATGTGTTTAATGCAGATTCTTGTTGAATTTTGAAGACAAAGTCAAAGATTCAATGGAAAATTGGTAGAAATAATTCGAAGTGGACAAAGGATAGGGTTTATAGGAGGGTATCCCCCTCATTTATGACTCCCCACTTCGAATTCTCCTTCATGCAGCTCGGAGCACAAACAACCAAATCAATGCACTAGGAGGCAACCAAGCAAGTGGAGGATAACTTTTGTTTATCTCAAGTTTTAGGAGCCAAGCCTCCCTGATTTTAAGGAAGTTTTTGGGAGCTTCAGTGGTATAAGTAGAGAGGCCTAGGGCCTCATCACGGAGTTGGTCCAATTTTTGTTGAATTTTTGTTGCAGCTTTGCTGTGCTCAACTTCAAGCTTACTATTATTGATAGTTTCATGTAATCCTATTATTATTTTGATAATAAAGATGAAATCCTTTTTGAGCTAGCACTGAGTTACCTCAGAGGGCTGAAGCTCTTGTGTTAGGGCCCAATCCAAGTATCCAAGCTCCTCTTTTTTGTATTTATATGCTTTGTTTCAGTTTATGGAGTAGTTGCTGTTAGATAAATTTCTTTCTTGGTTAAGAATAGATTGCTTTTGGTGATTTAGAAGGTTGTTTCGATTTAATTTTTCTATAGTAGGTTGAATAGTGAATAGAAAGAATATACAAAAGGGCCATCAATAGAGCCTTGGCTCCTTTCCTCCCCTTGGGACCATGAATTGAGGCCAAGACCTTCTTGTTGCCACAAAAACACAGATTTTCCTTCTCCATAGGATTTCTACTGTTGTAGTTTGTTAAAAGGTTAATGCTTTGCTTTAGATTTGTTTCACCATGCTCATTTTTGTCTTTGAAATAAGTATTCTTCCATGCTTTCTTTCCTTGTAGCATTTCTCAGCATTTACTTTCATAGATCAGAGTTTAGACTAGCTTGATGCAAAATTCTGTTTTTTTGATGTACTTAATTTCCTTGCTTGCATGATCTCCTTGTTTGATTTTCAGTTCTATTACAACAAATCTCTTCTCACATTAAGTCAGCCTATTAGCCACCACATTTTCTCCTTGATATATGGCCCACAGGTCACCCAAAGTCCACCACAAATCTGCCTTAGTTTTTTGCACTTTTCCATAGATTTTCCTCTCTTTCCTTCAACAAATCCAACCATCTCTCCCTCTCCTAATAATTCTTGGTGAACCCTACTCACCCTAACACATCATTCTAGCCTTCATCTACCCTTTCCACCCACTCTCACACCTTCAAAATCTTCAAAACTACTCTCGGAATCCTCTTATAGACCTCGTATAGATCGCCTGCATCCTCCTATAGATTTTCCTGTAGGATTCCATTTGAAGTTTGATTGCAGGAAAAGCCTCCAGAAGGCCTCCTAATACCTCCTAGGACCCATCCACACCTTCCTACATCCTCTCAAGTCCCGAAACCACCCTCCATTGCCACCTAATCGTTGCCAGATTCACAAACAAATAAATTACATGCATGACAATTTCATATAAAAATACATAAAAATCCAAAAAGATGTTTTTTCCTCATTTCCTTCTAGAAATAGCTTGAATAGATGTTGTTTACTTCCTAGAATAGGTAATGGCATTCATTTCATGGTTTTCATAGTGCTTTCTGCAAAAGTAGGATTAGTTGGTTAAGTAGGGTCTGCTAGGTTTGCTTCACATTTCAGTCTTCCTTTCTGCAAGTAGAGTAGCCTCTGTAGAGTAAGCTTTCCTTTCTTTCATCACATATAAATCTTCTTCTGGAATCCATAGAAGTTGGCTTGAGCTCCTAGTGATCTTGCGCCAGCTGACCAAGTGACAGCCTGCAGTAAGAACTAGTACTTGTGCATATAGCGCCATCGCTTCCAAGTTTGTTACAAACTAGTGGGTTGATAAAAGTAAAATAGGAAGTCCAGGAGTTGCAACATTGTTGCTACAACACTGGTGCCCACCAATTATCATAAAATAATCATGATCTTGTCAGACAACAACATACATACACACATATATATATGCATATAAAATTTAGCATTAATAACCATGATCCATGACGACCCTATTAGACATGAAATACATACACACCTACATGTATAAACATCATCATAGTCATGATCATAACTTAATTACTAAATATCATAAGGTCACGATTAAGAGAAATTCCTTATCTGTGCTCACCATGCACAACATTGAAAACAATAGTTCCCAGTAAGGCTAAGGCATATGACATGTCCAATCCATTCACTTTAACTTTTCTGGTTACCTTTCTCATGTTTGTAATTCCACCATATGCTTACCGAAATGGACCCAACGAATCCAAATGAATGTCATAGTCTTACCTTTCATTGCGCTTACTCATGCACAAAGCTTCATCTGAGTTCTTACATTACCTTTTGGGTACCACATAGATCTCCCCAAGCTCCATCAAATTTCCTCTTCCCCAACCAATTCCCAAGGCACTGAAAACATAAAAGGAAAGATAAGAAACATCCAAGAAGGAACCCATTAAACCAATAATGATGCCACAAGCCAAGTGGGATGGCCATGCTCAAGATGCAAACAAAATGAAAATCAAGCACAACAAAGCACGAAAGACCAAAAGCACAAGACTAGCAACAAACACCAAGAATCAATCGCCATGGTTCCCAAGGAAAGCTCAACTTGAGCCTTCTGCAATATTTCATGGCAGTCTCTTGCCATGCTATCCATTGCATCATACTACCATAAAGACATAATTCTCATTGCATAAATAAATATAACGATATACCATTTATCTTACCTTTTTGTGCTGAGCATGTTGCTTGCAACTGAACACATCCAATCCATGTCTCAAGGGATGCCAACTCCCTTGATGGATCCACCTGTAACTAAAGACTAGCCAATATACCTGTCAAGTACATGTTCATGAATCTAATATATATCCACATAATGTCAAAAAAAATCAAGGTTAAGAAAACTCCTTGTATGCAAAGCACTCATTCATTTGGAATTAGCGTTACCAAACATAGCCAAAGGAATTCTTACCTAATTCATTTATTTTACCTTTACTCTGTTGTAATTGAGTCTTACTATGTATGGTCACATCACTCAACTATTAGTTATATAAACACATCAATTATTACCTCATCATGCTTATACCAAGCATGTTTCCTACAACTTCTCACACATTTCAACCACATGTTCCAAATATCAAGACAATCATGTCTATCAATTTGAAATCAATGTTTACAAACAATCATGTCGTAATCCATAATCAACTCATAGTCATTAGATATAATGCTACAACTATCACCTTCTAAACTCAAATACATATCAATTTTCCTAACACATATGTGTTATTAAAACCATCTTAAAGAAAGATCATTGGAATGCATACTCATATTATGAAATTCAACAAATATTCAACCAACTTGAAAACATACCATGTTAAATAAATCAACTAGGAACCAAACACTCAAATACAAAGTAGGTGTCATAATCAAACAAAGAAGTACCAAATATATGACATAAGAAAACTCATACCTTAATGTATATCATGGGATGCTATCTTGTCTACGCAATAAAGCTAGGTTAGCACGATAAAACTTCACAACATATCAACTCAAACATAAATCATGATATCCATAGCAGTAACTAATTAACATTTTCTCATCATATTCTCATAGGAATTTTTCATTCATGCATAACAATCACATATGTACAATCAATCTAGATTAGTACGACACCATATCACAAATATGTCGGCTCATACCTAAATATCGTAACCATAACCATCTGCATAGATCAAACCAGGTTAAAAGAATACATATAACATCAAGATCTCAATGAAATAACCCTAATCATTAAGTTAATAGCACATAAAAACAATAAGCTATATATCATGCTCATCAAGAACATAAAACCTAATCATCAAGCTACCTGTCATATAAAAACAACAAATTAACCTATAACATACTCATCAGAAACATATCATATAACATAATCATCAAGTTATCTAGCCTAACCAATAATAGAGATGTTTACAACCACATGTTACTATCATTCTTGACTATCTAACTCATGTGCATATGACTATGCTAATCAACTATCATCTATCAAGTACATAACCATAACGTCAAAAGACATGTACATAACCTAATTAATATGCCCTAATGAATTTAACAATCCTTAACATACATACCTTCATGTACAACATACAAACCTGCATGACGACATGCTCACGCCTCGAGGTCCAATGCTGCAACTTCACTTTGATAATCTGCATCTCCTGCTTTACCTCATTCAACACATTAGCATCATAACATACCAATAGCACCATGATGACCTAAGTTGCATACAATGATTTCACAAGGGATGTTTTATCTACTATTCAAACTATAACCAATACCATACATGCATAAAAACTGTATATAGATATATAACAAAGGAGTACCAAACCATAAACGCACCATTATAGCTAGAGTCCAGTCATCAACGCATGACCATATCAACTACAAAAACCATGACCTCATGCATGACAACAACCGTTACCCCAGTGTACACATTGCCACATTGATGAGCCTCATCATTGGGTAATTATATGGGCCCTAATTCACCTCCTAGCTTAGTCAAACGAACTATTTTCATAACTTATTGCATACTTTGGATTATATTTTGTTTATGAGATGAGTTATAGTTGGATATTTTGCTTTGTGGTCTAATGTGCATTTAATTTAGGATTAGAAGATAAAATCCAGGAATTTTGGAAAAGTCCTTCGTCAAAACTCGAATGGGGCAAGGGAGAGGAATTATAGGAGGTAAATTCTCCTCATTTACTACCCCTCCATTTTAATATTCCTCCATCAGCTCGGACTGCAAACAACCAAATGATGAGGACTAGAAGGCTGCCGAGCAAGTGAAAGACAAAGCACCAGTTTATCTCATGTTTGGGAGCCGAGCCTCCCTAATTTTAATAAAGTCGGTGGATACTTCATATGTATAAGTGGAGAGGCCTAGGACCTCAGTATGATTTGTATTTTTTTATTGTAAAACTCTACTCTATTTTCAAGTTGCAATACTTGTGACAGTTTTCGATGTAATCCATGGTTTTGATAATAAGAATGAGTTTTGTTTTGAGCTAGCACTGAGCTAGCTCAGAGGGCTGAAGCTCTTGGGTTAGGGCCCAAACCTAGCAGCCAAGGCTCCTCTTTATTGTACATGTATGATAGCATAGATTCATTGTTCATTTGCTTAAGTAGCTGCATTTCCATTACAACTGTGTAGATTAGATTGGTTTTACATTAGTTTGCTTGCATTTGTGCCTTCTTTTAGTTAGCAGGTTAGCAAGGAGAAAAAGGATCACCACAAGGTTGTTGGCAGGTGCCTCAGCCTCACTTCCCCCTCTCGGACCATGACTTGAGGAAGAGACCCTTCAGTAGCCCCAAAAACACAGATTTCTAGTTCTTGCATGAACTTTGGAGTTTTTTGTCTTGATTCAGCATTTGGTTCGTTTCATTGTCATCTTTTTCCATTACTCTATTTTTGCAATAAGATCTCACTCATGTTCTCATGTCGTTCAACACTTTCTTCATGCATAATATGGGCAATTGATTCATGCTTTTCTAATTTATGAAGATGTATCTTGTTGCATAGTTCCTAAAAGACACACATGTTTTAAGCACTATAGGTACTTTGGGAGGAGGTCTAGACTTCATCATCGGCATCCATCTTCCACCTCATCAACCTTAACCATCTCTTGTTCCTCCATCACCCTCACTAGTTTTTTGTTATTTTTCATTGAAATTCCCCTAGACACATTGAGTGAATATAGCCATCTCTTCACTTGGATATTGACTCCTAAGTGTTCCTAGACCTTTTGACACCCTTTCCCACTCATCACACATCTTTTCCCAGCTTCCCAACACCTCACAATTATCTCTCAATTGTATCATGTAGGTTTCCTGTAATTCCTACAGGATCATCTTGTAGGTTTCTAGTACATGTTGTAGGTTTTCCTGAAACGCCTTGTTTTGAGGCCGAATTTTTGGGGAACCTCTAGGAAGTCACAAAAAGCCTCCTAGGACCCTTCCACGCCATCCAATCACTCCATAAACCTTCTAGCCATCCTCAACTACCTTCCATCCACCTGTCACATCCACAAGAACAATTAAATTGCATGCTTGATTTTACCAAAAAAAGTGAAAATAGATTTAGTTTAGTTTTCTTGCTCACACATTAGTATGGTTTGATGCTCTTTACTTCTATAACTTAGATAGAAGCATTAGGTTAGTGTTGATTTAGCAATTATTCTTAGCATATATGTTTAAATGGTTAATTATGGTAGGGTGTGATTTAGCATTACATGTTTTTTTCCTCATTACCGCAGTAGAGTAGCTCTCTTAGAATAGATTTGCTCTTCTTCCATCAAAGAATCAATCTTCTTCCGACTCTATAGAAGTCTGGCTTGGCACCCCTAGGGTATCTCACCGGATGAATAGTGACAATAGGTAGGACCTTCACTTTTACTTGTGCATATAGCACTATCACCTCCAAGTTTGTACAAACCCCGAGTTGATAAGTAAAGTTGGTAGCCCATGAACTACAACATCCTTGCTACAATACTAGCGCTCATCACTTTTTGGTGTCATTTCCAGAGAGGTGCCTGAGTATAATGTGATTACTTCTTTCTTTCCTTCTACTTCTTGTCCTCAATTTTCTGCCATTATTTTATTTATGCAAAAGTAATCTAGTAGCTTCCTTTCTTTCATCTTTCATTATCTTCTTTCCTTTCCATTTTGCAAGTAGAATTTCAATTCAGCAAGCAGCTTCTTCATTCTATCAGTGATTTTTCATTCAATCAGCAATTTCATTTCTACAAAGTACATTCTAGCTTAAAAATATATATCTTACAAAAACCAACCCAAAAACATTTCCTTTCATGCCTCGTAGGGATAGGGAAAATTTAGGGAAATTATTTCCAAATACCCCCACTACATCCAACAGCCAACCTTCTCTCTTCTTCAGTGGTTGTGAACTAAAGGAACCTTTAGGTGAGAAACCTGACATATTTGAAGAACCTACAAGGGAAGAAAAAATAAGAAGAACACATTCCTACTGAACCAATGGTTGAAAACTGAATTGACAGAGGGAATAGAGAGAGAGTTAAGGGTGCCTTCCCCATTAGGGAAACCAACAGGGACACTCAAATGAAGGATATAAGCCCCTCTGTCGTACCCCATTTCCATGGCCTGACCACAAAGGACCCCAACACTTTCCTATTTGAGTTTGTTGTTATATGTCGATCCTATGACTATACAGATAATGAGCAAAAATTAAAACTATTTCCATCTACCCTCAAGGATACAACATTGTGCTGGTTCATGGGTTTACCTAGAGATAACATCACAACTTGGGCTTAGATGCAACAGGCTTTTAACAACAAATATTGGGACTATTGTAGGTCAAATAATACTAAAGAAGAAATTTTCAGGATGACCATGGGCCAGGATGAATCCTTAGAAGACTATGAAGAAAGATTCCAGCTCAGTTACAAAAGGGCTAGGTGCACACTTGACCCCGAGTCACTAAAGCTAATCATGCTAAGAGGAGTAAGGGAAGATCTTCTGAATACCTTACATTTGTTAGGAGGAGGAGATATATACCAGTTACCCTATGAGGATATCAAGACTATCTTTAGAAACCATTCTAGGATAGCCAGGAAAAAGGGTAGGGGTAGTCAACCTATGGCCAGTACATCATCTTCAAACTCATCCATCAAGGGTGAAATTGGAAATATGTTGGAAGATTTCAAAAGTGAGATGTTGCAAACCCTTGCCTTGCAATTAGGCACTATGAATATCAAAATGAAGCAAGAAGAAGTAGAGAGAGCCTTGGCCATATTTTGCCCTAGATGCACGAGGAGGCATCGTAGGAACAAATGTCCATTGAACTATATGGATATTTTCTTGGTTTGTCAAGAAAACCACTCAATAGATAAGTTACCTTCTTTACCCAGACTCAAAACAACATATCAAGGAGTTAAAGGGGTCACTGAGCAGCTTTGCTACATCAACCAAAGGAGACCTCCTGGACCTAGACCTTATTAGCAGGGCATGCAAGGGTCATCCCATGCATATTACAACTCCAACCAAACCACATCTATACCTTCATGGGGACCCCCTACTCATCCTTCCTGGTCTACACCCCCTCCTTGGTCCTATGCATCTCAATATCATTCCCAGCTAGCCAGCCAATCATTTCAACCTTACCCTCCGCCACAACCTCAGTGGAATACACCACTCCAGGGGTAGAGGCCCCAATATAACAATGCTCCAGCCCTATTGCCTCAACCACCTACCCAACCACAACTCCTACACTCTTCTCCACTCAAGAAACCCTAGATGCATGCCCAGCCAAATCCGAACTCAAACAATAGCCAGGCTCAACAAGTATACAATGGAGAGACATCATATCCAGCTTATGCTGTAGAAATCTAGGAGATTAACCTAAGATTTGGGAGAATTCTCCCAGATAACCAACCTCCCCCTCCACATAGGGAGGTTGAGGAAGAAAGATAGGAAAGCAACCTTAAAGTAAATCCATCATTTCCTGAGAGATTAGCCCAACCACTCCAGCCTATCAGAGACGAAACTGAAATTCTGGGAGAATTGAGAAATCTACACCCCTTCTCCAAGCAATAAAAGATGTTCCCATTTACAATAAGTTGATTAAGGAGGAATGATTCAAGCATCCAGGAATAAGAAAAAGGGATGCCGCTACCATTAATGTCATTGGGTAGCTGCTCGACTTAATACTGGGGCAGGTATTATGTCTAAAATATTTGGACCCTGGAAGCCCTGTAGTAGTTGTGGACATCAATGGCACCATCGTCCCACACACTATAATCGATCTTGGGGATGCCATTAACGTGATGACCAAGGACACCATGCTCAAGCTCAAGCTCCAAGGGTAATTGAGGAAGACCACAACAGTTCTACAACTTGCAGACCATTCCACAATCGCCCTTGAGGGAATTGTAGTGTTGAATCCCATAATCAAAGATATCATATCAACTATGAGTCTACCCATATCTGTGAAGAAGGTCTACAAATAAGGAGGTGGGTTCTTGGGTTGATGTTTTGACAACATGAAAGTTTGATAGAGGTGATTGAGCTCTGATTGGGATGATTTAGTTTATTTCTCAAGTAAATCTCCAATGGAAAGGGGAGTGAGAGCTTGAATGGGGTGAAATTGTAACATTTCATTGATGGATTCAGCAATTATTGGAAAGAGGATTGTTTGGTTGGGAGACATGACTGCTCTGTGGTTAGGATCATAATTGGCATGGCATTGATGAATTATATCAGGGAGAACATGGATTGAAGGAAGAAAGTACATAGGAAGATTGGATTCCCACAATCCCAAGACATCAGAGCCATTCAGGTAGTTGTCTCTACTTTGACAAAAAACTTTGAGGTGACTTTTGTCAGTGACAAGGTCTTTTATTTGGAAGTCCTAGTCTGCCAAAGGTAGGTAGTCAAAATATTTTATGAGGGGCATTTATAGGTGCAACATTCAAAGCCACTGGGGTTTCCATTTCTGGTTCTTGTGGATTCAGAAAGGTAATTTAGGTTTTCTTTGAAAAATAGGCCAAAACAGAGGATCTGGGAACTTATTTGACGAAAATAAAGACTAAATTGTATTGAATTTGGGTTCTTTTCCATCAAATTACAGTGTAAAACAATAACTTGTAGGGTTTTGTTAGGAATTTGGATAAATACCTGTGTTCGGGGGATGAACAGTGAAATTTAGGTACTGGTTGTGGCTAAAAGGCTCTGGACAGCGTTGGCTGCAAGTTTTTTAGTAGGTTGGCAGCTGGAAGCTTCGAACTAATTGACCTCAACGTATTTTACATTGGAGTACAGGTTTACAGTATGAAGAAATGAAAATGACTTGTTTGTTTTATTAACAAAGTAAAGGGTTGGAAGGGGTTTTTAGATTTCGGGCGGATGATGTCAGCGAGAAGTGAAGTGATGTTTTTGTCATATATGCAAGGGCAGTAAGCAGTTTTGTATCGCACCACTTTTGGGGAAGGGCGGAATTATACCTTGAGCCAGCGATTCTACAGATCGTCTAACACGTGGCGGGGGCACTATGTAAAAACCGCTTCGTCATCGCACGCTAACGCGTGGTCACGAAGGGTAGCGCGATATTCATAATAGTCGTCAGATCTTGAGGACCTGATCGGATGGTGGACGGGAGGTGCGATCTGATGTGGTTTAACAAGGGCGGGTCCGACATAATTAAGAGTTAATTAATCATATCGGGGGTGATAGGATAGGTCGGGGAGGTTATTAATTAACCATGAGGGTTAATTAATCCCATTTAATCGTTTTACGGTTATAGTTAACCAGGGGCGGGATATATAGTAATTGATGGTTTTTTATATATTTAAATAATATGGGAGGGGAAAACGTTATGCGGGAATTTATATAAAATAAGTTAAAAGTTAATATGATAATGAAATGAAAAAGTGCCAAGTATAAAAACATTTAACGAGTGTATTTAACTTAGGCTTAAATGAAAAAAGGGTTTTTATGAGAAATATATGAAATTTTCCTAAGTAAAATAGGATTTTACTTTAGGAAAAGACTTGTGAAGGTGAGTGAATGATTTATAAATGATTTTAAATACTTAGGCTTTACAAATTATTGGGCCGAGGGTCCAGTCCCTCCAAAAGTCAAAGAAATGCTCTGAGCCCCTCTAATTTAGCAAATACCTTAGTATTTAGGGGAAATTAGTGAAAATTTAGGGAAAATGAGAAGGGGAGTTAATTATTTGACTTTGTTTTGCTTGAGGTGCTTTCAATGCATAGTATGCCTTGGCCTTGTGATGAAAGTAAAATATTAACACATTTAGAGTCATCATTCATCATATATCATTCTGCAACATCATCTACCTACCATACTTTAAACTAGCATTTTCACTTCTTTATTTCGGTGCACTTAGACTGGCAAACCCTTATCAACTTTTCTTTTCTTTACATGGAAAATCCTATCTAAGTCTACACTTATTACATCCAAGGGCTTAGATTAAACTGTTGAGCTCCTTTTTTACTCTACCTATCTACTTATCTGCCAAGATTAAACTGTTTGGTCAGATCTTTATTCTCCATCTCTACAACATGAAATTGAAATATGAATTAGTCAAGTTTAAATTGTTTGACTATTCATGAATCGTGGCATAGGTGACAAACTGCACACAATTATTTATTACACGAAGTGAAAAAGTAGTGGCATTTAGACTTGCACACTTTCCTGGTCCTTCTTTTTGTTAGGGTTCATTTTCTTTCATTTTTTGACCGTCTTTATTCTTTTTACCCTTTGATTTTTCTTTTAGGGTATACCTTCTTTACACTTCTTAAATTTTTTTATGTTTTTTTGAAAATATGGAAAACCTTTACAACTAGTAAAGGTATGAACATATTACATAGCTCATCAAGTCAATCATGACATATGACACCTATTGGTATAGGGGCCTAACAAAACCGACACCAAAGGAGAGACCCACTCACTATTTGAGATCGGGTAAATGAATCTTGCTTCTAGCAGCTTTTGTAGTTCTCTTTTGACTATATCTTTAAGAGCTAGATTCATCCTCCTTTGGGGTTGCCAGAATGGCTTGCAACCTTCCTTGATATGAATATGGTGAGTACACATCGAGGGGTGCACTCCCTTCATTTCTTTGTAACTCCAAGAAAAGGCATCCAAATGTTCCTTTAGCATGCTGCACAACTTTTCTTCTAGGAGAACATAAATAGACGAATTGATTTTCAAGGTTCTCTCAGGGCCAAATTCTATGGTTTTGACATAGATAGGGTTGCAAATGACTAAGAATAGATCAATTTGATTGTTTTTTTTTTGTTTCCTTTACTACTCCTTCTAAGGACAATGTACTAGGAGCTAGACTTTGGAGTATGTGTTCGATCAAGTCATCTTCATCCTGTTTTCCCCTCTGAGGGTTGTTTCTAAAGTATAGAGTTGGGCGAAATAAAATTCATCTTCCTCCTCCTCTTCCATCCACAAAGGTAAGTCATGTTCTAGAGATGTTTGAGCAGGAGGGTATAGGACTAACTGCTTGGACATATGCCCATTCTTGATGGTCATATTTCTAGCTCTATAGCTAATGTAAGCATCGACAGTGGCTAACCAGGGCCTCCCATGGATGAGAGGTGTTGGCTTATGGGGGCTTGATCTAGGTTTAGAGTTATTTAGCCAAAAAAATCCCTACACTACTGACCCTTTCAGCATCAGCCCGTAGAGCCCAGACTGAAGTCTCACCTGAAGCAATATGGGGGGATGCTGGAACCAAGTTCTTGCACCCTTGAGATGGATGTGATGTCGGTTTATTCCAACTAGACCTACACTCATGCAGGTCACTTCGCACACTATTCTACCCTTCAGTACCTTTTCAATTTGTTATAATCAACTCTCATGCAGCCCTAACCAGGGGCTGATGTCCTTTGGCGCAGTGAAAGCAATGAACTGTGATATCTCCTAAAATATGCCCATTATCTTACTTATCTTATTAGCAATTCTTGATTATCTTTGCGTAAATAGATATTCTATCTTGCATTCACTTAGCTAATACAATTATACACATTCACGCATCATATAAGAATTAAAAGTGAAATTAATACCCAATATAACAGATGCATAAAACATGAAATAAAGATGCAGAATTGATAGAAACTTCTCTTTATTAATACTCCCACTATTTATAGACTTGACTCGCCCTGCACACTCAGATGTAAACTACTAGGCCTTTGCGCACTCAACTACAAAGCCTCTTCCTACGTTATGACCCAAAACTAGACTTTACACTTCAGAACTATCTCGCATACATTATTCTTCCTTAGATATTTTGTTATTAGCTTCCTTAACTATTTAGAACTTTGTTGTATTTACACAATCCCATGGTCCACATACCATGGCTATAGTGGACATTATATTATCAAAATAAGGGCGGAAAACCCTATGACTCTTTAACAAACTACGTGCTCCGTGCCCACAAAATGCAGAGTCATTACATTGGAATTACAAAATTGACCAAAATCTGGGATTTAAGCCCCAAAACTTCCCTTGGGGGATCCCACGCCCAACAGGCCCCCAACACAAACAATGTGACTCACCCTCGAGTCATTCTATAGGTGCAGAGATCTTTGCACGAAGACCTCCCAACTTTGATTAGATCACTGCAAGTTCAGCAGCGTACTGAGTGGCTACTTGCTAAACTTCCTCTATGCATTGTTTGGTGACTGCTGTCATTGAACTGCCGCACTGAATCCTTTCCTGAGTTGCTTGCAGATGTGTGAACTTTACTTCGGTGGAGGTTTTAATGGTATATGCCTCATCAATCCATGGTTGTAGGTGCGCTTTCAAAAATGCTTCCTTATGCCAAGCAACATCCACCTGATCCTTGAGTGCCTTTGCCTGTTGTATCCTTGCGAGCCTCTACATAAGGGAAACCATCTGTGCAGTCCCTTTTACCTCATCATATATCGGCTATAGCTTGTGTGCCTCTGTCTCCAAGTGCTCTATGTTCAAGTCCTCTTGCAGGGTGGTGAGGACCTCGAACGACTGCTTGAATAGCTTCATGTAGTCTATCACTGCACTTTTAACCATCACCATTGTTCTTGTGATCATAGTGGTGTGTTGTTCCTTAATGTTCGGTGGAGTTGAAGGTTGCAACTTCAACTGTAGTTCTCCTATCTAAAGGTTTAGCTCCAATTGAACCCTGGCCATTTCTTCTCTGGCATCGCGTACCCCTGCTGCTAACTTTCGGACGCATGCCTCCACCAGTTCATCTACTTGGATGGCCAACTTCGAGACCATCTGGTAAGCTTCCTCCACCACATACACTATTTATCTATTCTGCACCACCACCTCATTGTGCTGCAGACTCAACTGCTCAATGTTGATTCACTTCTCACTCATTACCTATAGCGTGTGACTTTCCTTGGTGTGTATTTTTGCAGTGACTCCATCCTGCAAAATATAAAGCATCTCATGAGGGAGCGCATCCATGTTTAACCCGATTCCTTTCGAGTTGCTGACCATAGGTATGTCGGTCTCATTTTCTGTAATGAGTGCTCCATATGGTAGCACTATTATGTTGGTCATCCTAGTGCCCAACATTTCCTCGGCCGCGAAAGTGCTGACTATGAGGCTGGTTGACACTGTGACAACCTGTGGTGTGCGTACCTACAACTCCTATATCTACATCTGGAGAGCCCCCAATACCATCTAGTGTTGTTCCTCAAACTGCTGGAGGGACTCCATGGTGAGGTCCCTCGCCGTTTCACCAATATCTTGCAAGTCTCCTTCAATAAGGGTGATAGGGTCAAAAGATATTTTTGAGGCCTTTGTCTTCTTTCGTGGCCCTACCTACTCTTGTGGTCGTCGATGCTTTAGTTGGGTAGACATTGTTTGTGGGTCTACGCCACCTTGTTTTGTATCAATATCTAGCTTGGGAAAAGGTGGCTTCTTTCCTTTGTGCTTTTCTTCTGCCGTCTCCTGTTGTTCCTCAGCGAACTTCGCAATGTCGTGCACCACCTGGGCCTTAGCCGTTGCTTCTTCTTTCCTAGGATTTTCCACCAGCTGTGCCATCCACAGTTTTGTCTCTTCCCTCTTCCGCTACATGGTGGACTTCTCTACTTCCACCACGAAGTCAGCTGTAGCGCACCACTCTAGTGGCCAAGACTCAAGGACCATGAAAATTACATCGTTGGTCACTAAGTATGGTAACTCATGCCACGTCTTCATAGGGTCCTTCCACGCCTTGATGAAGATATGGTGGAAGTTTGCTTTGAATTGCGTGAAGCTCTGCAGACTATTGTAGACTGTGAATGATAACCACGGCTTATGATTAATCCCCATTTTGATGTTCATCTCCATCAGCACCCAAAATATCTTGTTCTCCCTTATCCATTGTGCATCCCTGGTTGCCCACAGCAAAGCATACTTCGCTACCTCTGGAAGGTCTTGCATGATCGGAACTAGTTATCTTCATGCAACTCCCATGCCACCAGTACTATCGATAATAGGAGCCATGCATAATGGAATGTTTTACCCTGCTCCTGTGCCTCGCGATAGTTCTTAAGGAACTCACTCCATAGATGATTTGCCCAGTTGAACTAGACCCCTTCTATGCATTGCGCTACTAGTGCAACCACTGGTGTAGGAACATCATCCGTGTGACACTTCCACATCACCTTCCCTACCAATATCTACGTTGCGATATTAACTGTAGGGTTGTTGATACTGGAGATGGAGTACCCTCACTTATTCTTCTCCAACTTAAATTTCTTTTTCATGGCATTTGATATGGCCAAGTCGTCACTTTTTCTCTGAAATATTTGTTGGATCCTCCCCTCCACAAGGAAGCTGCGTAATCCTGTGAACCATATGGTTTGTGATGGGGATGGGATCCTCCAGCCACAAGAACCCATCATGCACCAAGCAGAGCAGCTGCCTGATGACAAAATTGGTCACTATAGTGTGGTGGTAATGTGACACCTAAAGTAGGTTTATCAACCCTACTTTCTCAACGCCTCTCAGACATTTGTGCACTCCAACTCTATTATTCTAGTCAATGTGTCTTTCTTCTGGCGCATTAGTTGTGTAGTTGCTAAATGCAGGAACTTCTCATGGTCCATGAGGTCCCAATCTTCAAATTTTAATACGAGAACCCATCCCAAATGCACTCCTTCAAAAATAATGTTGTCATGGAGTAGCAAAGCATGTAGAGAGCTCTTTCTCTCATCTATATCCTTGGGAACCTTGGCTTTACCCTTCTATAGAGGAAAATATGCAGGCAACCTGGTGAGAGGATCTACACCCTAGGTTTCGACTTCCATCTCAACATCCTCCTCATCCACTAGGATCTCTTCAAACTCTTCCTCCACATTGGCCTACAAATTGATGGCCTTCCCCTTTTCCTCCATTGTGAGATTGGCCCTCAGTGGATTTCTAGGCGAGACGCACACTAGTATCATGGCTTGCTTATCCTTCTTAGGTCTCAGTGTGCACGTGATTTAGGGATCTCAGGGACTATCCTGACACGCTCTAGGGCTTCCACTTCCATAATTGCCTGCGCAGCTTCCTCGGCAGTCATTGCTTCGGTATCCATAACTTCTTCAGGTGTACCACAATGCGATTCCATAGTTCATTTAGCGTCTCTAGTAATTTCTCAAGTAGGGAATTCACCTTCAGAATATCGAACAAGTCTCGGTTCATGAATATTTGAGCATGCAACAAATTAGTTCTCAAATTTCCAAGTGTTGTTTGCTGGATAGCCCTTTGTAATTAATAGCACCCTTTGAATTTTAATTTGACCATTCCCCCCATGTTCGGTCTGTTAATGCTATATTGGTGACATATTTTCAAGAATCTAGCCCATAAAGTTTGCCTTAAATGCCTACCGCCCACTCCATTTGGCCTCAGACCAAGCATCACATCATGAATAGTGAATGTAATGGTCACTTTCCGACAGACTTGCATGCCAACGTAACTATCTTTATGCTGTCACGAACCCTGTGACACTTCACTACTACACACAGTCCTGACATCGCACAGTTCTCGGGAAGAGTAGTTTATAGTCTCATGCCTCCTTTTAGCTTCTTGGAGTGCTAAGACTATGCTTTGGTCAGCTAGTCAGGTGGGGGCCACCTATGTATGGCTTCAAATGACCGCCATTCACTTTTCCTAGGAAGGGCTCTCCATTTAACTTGACCAACTCTACTGCGCCACCATCGGTAATCTCCTTAATAACATATGGTCCTAGCCAATGCATTCTGAACTTTCCTGGGAATTTATCAAACTTATTATCATACAAAAACACTAGGTCGTTTACCTTGAATGTGCACAGCTTGATATGTCAGTCGTGCCATGCCTTTTCGCGTAGCTTTTGGACCTGTTGTTGGAATCTAGCCAAAAATTGTTATTCTTCAAGAACTTCCAGTTGCACAAGCCTCTCCTCTAGGGCTTCGTGATCCATCATACCCATGAGTGCTACTATGCACAGACTAGGCATGATATATTCCACAGGCATTAGAACTTCCACTCCATAGAAAAGCCTAAAAGGTGTCTATCCTATCAATTTCTTGCATGTCATTTGATAAGCCCATAACACTGCAAGTATGCGTAAAACCCTATCACTTCACTGCAAATTGCATACTGTGGTCAACATGTTTTCCAGTACATTTTTGAATGCTTCTACTATCCCATTAGCCTGTGGGTGATATAGTGTGCTCTTTTGGTGATACACCTAAAGTTCCTCTATTAGTGTGCTAATCGTTTCATTGAGGAAGTGTGTACTGTGATCACTCATCAAGATCTTCAGACATCCAAATCACATCATTTTCAAATAGAAACTTCACAGTAGTTGTTCCCATGCAATCCTTCACTAGCTGTGCTTCTGCCCAACGAGTGAGATACTCCATCGCAGTGATAATGTATAGCATCCCTGTCTTTCCTTGAAGTTTAATACATCCTACAAAATCTATTGCCCACTTTTTGAAAGGTTGGAACATCATTTGTGGATTCAAAGGCATCTCGTCCCTCCATGATGGCCTACCTGTCTGTTGACATACATCACATGCCTTGCAATATGCTCTTGAATCTTGATGAAGGGTTGGACACCACAACCTGGTGCATAGAATCTTTTGCGCGGTTTCTCTTCCTGCATAATGTCCTCCCACAACGCCCCCATGAGCATCTGCGAGGATGCTTCTTCATTCAAATTTAGGTCCATACCTTTGCAATATTTCATCATTCCCCATCTTGTATAGATGCCCAACGATGACAAAGAAATCTGTCGTGCATACCACTAATTCCTTATTCTACTGGATAGAGTAGCCTTTTGGTGCAGTTTCAATTGTTAGAAAGTGTATTATATCTTCAAAATGTCCATCTGGTATGTGCATAGGAAAGAGCTGCACATCAGGTAATCCTTCCTCCAAATTAGTAGGTTCCTCCCCAGTCTCAATGTGGGATAGGTGATCCAGTCCCACATTCAATTGTCCATGCTTCACAACAACTTTGAAATCATATTCTTGGAATAACAAAAGCCATATGCAAATGTGGGCCCCCAACATAGGCTTATTGACCAGGTACATTAGCTCAGAGTGATCTATATACATCTTAAAGTGGCCTCCTAGCAAGTAGTGTCGATACTTCCAGAGTGCATATACCATAGCTAGTCCCTCGCACTCAGTGGTGGAATAGTTCTCCTCTACTTTGGATAATCTGCGACTTGCGAACACGATAGGGTGATCCAAGCCTTCTCCACCATCCTGTGTCAGTACTTACCCCAGTGCTATACATGACGCGTCGACATGTACGTGGAACTCTTTCTTCCAGCTCAGGAAGAATATAATCGGCACAATAACTATCTTTTCTTTCAATATATCTAGGCTTTTCTTACAGTCATTGTTCTAGCAGAACATGACATCCTTCTTCAAAATTTTTTCCATTGGCACGATGATAAGGGCATATCCTTTAATAAACATTCTATAATATCTCGTATGTCCTGGAGTGGTGCACATTTGTTTCACACTTCTTGGTGCTTCCAAGTTCAGAGTCACATCGATCTTCACGGGTTCTACCATCAACCCTTGTCTACAAACCACATGCCCCAACAGGTTCCCAAAAGGAACAAGGAACAAACACTTCTTGAGGTAGCACTCCTTTGTTGCATATCCTAGCTATTAGCATATGACAATATTTTGTCTCATGATCAAATAGCGTGAAATACTTGCATGACGGGAATGTTGGATTGGTGCAATCGCGGGCATAGTGTCTTATCCCTCTGCAATTGTAGGAAATCAACTATGCACGACCTCTACCAGGTCCTCCTCCACCTCGACCTCGTCCACACCCCTGAAATCCTGTTTGTGCCATTCCTACAGTTTGGTCAAGGGGTTGTGTTTCATCCTGAACCCTATAGGTGGGGGTTCTATCCATCATCAACTCATAACTTTTGTAGGTACACTCGTCATGTCCCACCAACTTGCAAAAGTTGCAGAACAACTGTTGCGAATTTTGTGTATACTTCTATAACAAGCGACAATTGTCTGTGGCATGTTTTCTAGGTATTTGATAGATCGTGCACCAAAAAGCAAGCCCCGCACTAGGTCATGCTTGAGCTTCCAGCCTTAAAGGAATCGGTCCTCCTCCTACGAGGTGATTTGTAAAAACCGAACAGTGGTCTTTGTCATGACCCTGGCTCTTGCATTTTATGCACCACACTTCTTCGCGCACTTTTGATCGAATCATCCTATCCTATTTCAAACTCTACATCTCAAGGCACAAATTATTTAGCTGTGCATGGATCCTCTCAACTCCTAGGTTAGGATCCTACATCAGGGTCTCATGTAGCCTCATAGTGATCTCTAAGGCCTCTTCCTGAGTCGTTATCTTCTGCTACGATAGCGCACTCCTTAAATGTGGTAGTGGTGAAGCTAAAAACCACTCGTGATGTTGTCCATCTATCAGATTCATATTGGCTTCACAATCCATACATTTCAAACTCTGATCTAGCTCCCAAGGAGTCTCACCTGGTAGCATCGTGATCTCTTTGAATCCCATGATCAATTGCACTTCAGATTTAGGCCTACTAAATTCTCTATTTAGTGTTTTTTGGATATCTACAACTCTTGCATTTGGGTTATCGTTGGAGTACTTAGTATCCTAGGTCAGTGCGCAATCCTGTAGGGTGCTAACCAGTGTCACTTTCTTTGTATGGTCGTCCATAACACCTTGCGCTTCCCGTAAAACCCTTACAATGAACCAACATTGGTCCGGATATTTGTTTCCCAAACCTTTGAACATATGCAACTTCACTGTGCTTTCCATACTGAATCGCAGTGGTGGTGGAGGTGGTACAGGTGAAAATGGAGGTGATGCGAGTGACGCCAGTGGTAGTGTGGGTGGAAGTGGAATTTGTGGAATTCTTTATCGGATGAATAGAAATTCACGGAGAGATCTTCGTGAGCTCTTCCTCATCTCCTCGTGGAGGTGAAATGAAGGGGCTATTTTCTGGACCCTTATTTCCTTCGTTCCTATAAACCTTTCCGCTTTGTGTAGCCTCGAACATCAAGGCAACTACATAACCCACTTTCTGCAAAACAACATTTTAATCCAAGTATTCAAAGACTTTACGTATTTACCTCACGATCCTTTGAGAAAGCATCGCTCTACCTTGATGTAGATGACTAAGGTATCAACCGTGAACTCAGTAATGAATTCTCCTATAATACGATCGAGCCAATGATCAATGGTGTGTGTGATCTCATCCTATGATGCTTCCAATCTCTCCTCTAGCTCTAGGGTCCACACAATAGGACCGTCAAGTTTCCACCTTCCTCGGCTATCTCCTAGCTTCACAATCCATTCATATAGCTCAGTAGGGAAGGACGCGAAAAATATTTCATGGATCTCTGTATATAGGTAACTGTCTAGCCACTCTTCTTTTGATAGTCATGGGTTTCTGTTCTCCTGTGCTGCAAACTCGTAAATTCTTTTGTCCAACCAGCCTTCAATTTATTTCTTAGTTGGATTCCAATGATACGACATCACACATCTGTCATGCAGATTTCGGTCCCGTCAACAGAACCATTTGTTGGCTTATGGGGGCCTGACCTAGGTTCATAGTTATTTAGCCAAACAAATCCCTACGCTACTGGCCCTTTTGGCATTAGTCCGCAGAGCACGGACTAAAGTCTCACCTAAAGCAGTATGGGAGGATGCTGGAACCAAGTTTCTGTACCCTTGAGATGGATGTGATGTCGATTTGGTCCAACTAGACCTGCTTTCACGCAGGTTGCTTCATGCACTATTCTACCCTTCAATACCTTTTTGTGATTTGTTATAATCGACTTTCATGCAGCCCTAACCAAGAGTTGAAGTCCTTTTGCACAGCTAAGGCAGCGAACTGTGATATCTCCTAAACTATGCCATGTATCTTACTTATGTTATTAATAGGTCTTGATTATCTTCGCGTAAATAGATATTCTATCTTGTGTTCACTTAGCCAATACAATTATACACATTCGTGCATCATATAAGAATTAAAAGTAAAATTCATACCCAATATAACAGATGCATAAAATAGGAAATAAAGATAGAGAATTGATAGAAACTTCTCTTTATTAATACTCCCGATGTTTACAGACTCAACTCGCCTTGTGCACTCAGCAATAGGGGTCCGTGCACTCAGCTGCAGAGTACTAGCTCTCTGCGCACTTAGCTGCAGAGCCTCTTCCTACACTATGACCCAAAACTAGACTTTACACTTCAAAACTATCTCACATACATCATTCTTCCTTAGATATATTGTTATTAGCTTCCTTAACTACTTACATCTTCCCTCTATTTATACAATCCCAATGGTCCATGAACCATGGGTAGATCTTCTACAACTGACATTATATTATCAAAATAAGGGCAGACAACCCTATGACTCTTTAACAAACTATGCACTCCGTTCCCACAAAATGCGGAGTCTTTACATTGGAATTACAAAATTGACCAAAATCTGGGATCTAAGCCCCAAAACTTCCCTTGGGGAACCTTGCACCCAACAAGAGGGTAACTAGTAAGCTTAGCCTTAGGCTGGAGAACAAGGAAATCTACAGGGTATTCCCAAGAATCAATGGAGACCATCACATCCTCCACAATCCCCTCAGGGATCACTGTGGAGCGGTCTACAAGTTGCAAAATTGTTGTAGTCTTTCTCAATGAACCTTGGAGGTTAAGCTTGAGCATGGTGTCCTTGGTCATCACATTAATGGTAGCCCCAAGATCAATCAAATTTTGTGGTATGATGGTGCCATTGATGTGAAAATCTACTATAGGTCTTCCAGGGTCAAAATACTTTGGACAAATTACCTGCCCCAGCATTGTCCAATGACATTAATGGTAGGGGAATCTCTTCTTTGCCTCCCTGGATGCTTGAAGCACTTCTCCTTAAAGAACTCATTCTAAATAGGTACATCTTTAATAGCTTGGAGAAGTGGAATTTTGACACATAGGTTTTTCAATTCTCCAAGAAGTTCAGTCTCTTCTGGGGTAGGCTGGAGTGGTTGGGTTAATCTCTCAAGAAATGGTGGTGGATTTACTTTAAGCATGCTTTCCTCTCTTCCTTCCTCAACCTCCCCAGGTGGAGGTAGAGGTTGATTGTCTGGAAGTACTTTCCTAGATCTCAGGTTGATTCCTGAATCTCCACAACATAAGCTGGATAGGATTTGTCTCCACTATATATTTGTTGTGCCTATCTTTATTCGGGTTTGGATTTGGCTGGGCAAGAATTTGGTGTTGTTTGTGTGGAGAAGAGTGTAAAATATGTGGTTGGGTAGGTGGTGAAGGAAATAAAGATGGAACATTGTTGTATGGGGGCCTCCACACCTGGGGCAGTGCATTCCACTGAGGTTGTGGCGAAGCATATGGTTGAAATGATTGGCTGGCTAGCTGAGAATGATACTGAGGTGCAAAGGACCAAGGAGGACGTGTAAACTAGGAAGGATGAGAAGGGGGGCCCCAAGAAGATATGAATGTGGTCTGGTTGGGGTTGTAATATGTATGGGATGACCCTTGCATGGCCTTCTGGTATGGTCTAGGTCCATGAGGTCTCCTTTGATTTATGTAGCAGAGCTGCCCAATGACCCCTTCAGCTCCTTCATATACAAATTCGAGTCTAGGTAAACAGGGGCACTTGTCGAAGTAGTTTTCTTCACCGACTGAGTAGATTTCAATAGAATTCAATGGACATTCATTCCTACGGTGCCTCCTGGTGCATCTAGGACAGAAAATGGCCAAGGATCTCTCTACTTCCTCCCGCTTTCTCTTAATGTGCATAATGTCCATCTGTAGGGAAAGGGTTTGTAGCATCTCACTTTTGAAATCCTCCATCATATTTCCAATTTTACCCTTGATGGATGAATTGGAGGAGAATGGACTGACCATAGGTTGGCTACCCCTACCATTTTTCCTAGTTTCCCTAGAATGGCTTCTAAAGACAGTCTTGATATCCTTATAGGGTAACTGTTAGATATCCCATCTTGCTACTAAGTGTAGGGTATCTAGAAGATCTTCCCTTACTCCTCTCAGCAGAACTAGCCTCAGTAACTCAGGGTCAAGTGTGCACCTAACCCTTTTGTAGCTAAGCTGAAATCTTTCTTCATAATCCTCTAGGGATTCATCATTGCCTAAGGTCATCGTGAAAATTTCCTCTTTAGTGTATTTAGACCTACAATAGTCCCAATACTTGCTATTGAAGGCTTGCTACATCTGAGCCCAAGTTGTGATGTTATCTCCATGTAAACCCATGAACTAGCGTAAAGTTGCATCCTTGAGAGTGGATGGAAATAGTTTCAATTTCTTCTCATCATTTGTATAGTCATAAGTTTGGCATATGACAACTAACTCAAATAAGAAAGTGTTTGGGTCTTCTGTGGTTAGGCCATGGAAATGAGGAAGGGCATAAGGGCTTATAGTTTTCATCTTAGTATCCCCATTGGTTTCCCTGATGGGGAAGGCACCCTCAACTCTTTCTCTATTTCCTCTACCATTTCCGTTTTTAGCCATAGTTTCAGTAGGAATGGGTTCTCCTTCTTCTTCTTCCCTAGTAGGTTCTTCAAATATGTCTAGTTTTCTCACCTAAGGGTTCCTCCAATTCACAGCCACCAAAGAAGAGGAAAGGTTGGCTATTTGATGTAGTGGGGGTATTTGGCAAAAAATTCCTTAAGTTGTCCCTATTCCTACAAGGCATGAAAAGAAATGTTTTTGTTTTGTTTTGTTTTTTCAAGCTTGGAAAGTATTTGCAGAATTGAAATCGCAGACTGAATGAAAACTACTGACTAAATGAAAATCTGATTGCTTGATTGAAATCCTACTTTCAGAATGGAAAGGAAAGCAAAGAATGAAAAATGAAAAAGGAAGCAAACTAAATTGCTTTTGCATAAATGAAACTAAGAGAATAATATTAGAAATAATAAATAGAAGAAAGAAAGAAGTAATCACATATTACTCAAACACCTCCCTAGAAATGATGCCAAAAAGTGATGACCACTAGTATTGCAACAAGAATGTTGCAACTCTTGGAGCTACCAGCTTTACTTTATCAACCTGGAGTTCATACAAACTTGGAGCTGACAGTGCTATACACACAAGTAAAAGTGATGGTTCTACCTTTTGTCACTTTTTAGCTACCGAGAGACCACTAGGGTTTTCAAGCCAGACTTCTATGGATTCAGAAGAATCTTGATTGCTGATGAAAAAAATAGAAATATACTTTAGGATAAATCTTGTCTACTGCAATAAGGAAAATGACTGAAATCATATGCTAAAAGCACACTATTCTCCAACTAGCTGCTGAGAAACTATGCTTTACAAGAATGCCAAGCTAGCATGTATGAAATGCTACTATCTAAAGCATGGAAGTCCAAGACATCAAAAATCACTACTGTGCATGTAAAGGACTGAAATAAATCTATTTTGTTCTTTTTATTCTCTTTATGGAAAATCAAGTGTAAACCCTAATTTCCTTTGGTGATGTGGCAAATGGCTTAGTGACGCTCGCCTCACTTCCACTCAAAACAAGGCACTATAGAAAAACCTACAGGATGTACTAGAAACCTACATGGTTCCTTGTATTTCTACAGGATACAGCTGAGAGAAAAAACATGGTTGCTAGAGGTGATGGAATGCTTAGGGAAGGTGGTGGATGGGTGGAATGGAGTGAGAAAATTCCTAGGATCACTGAGAACTGAAAACCAAGGTTAGGATATGGTTTGATTTTCTCAACATGCTTGGCAGAATTTCTATGTAAAATTATGAGATTGGTGAAGGTCTTGGTGAAATCAAGGAATGATTATGGATGGATGAAGTTGGAAGGTGGTTTCATAGTATCAGATCTCTTTATACTTCTGAAGCACCTGCTCTGCATCAAACATTTATAATTGTGAAAAATTCATGTAAACAAGAAGAATTCTAATAAGCTAGAAAAGCATAATTTAATGAACTAGTTGTCTACTTCATGCATGAGGAAAATTGCTGAATAAAATGAAATCATGGATGAGATCTAAAGACTGAAGATGGAAGATATGGTAATTAAATCCTACAATTGCAAAACTGAACAAATGTTGGTTCAAGCATAGTAAACTCTAAATCTTATCAGAAAATGGAGATCTATCTTTTTGGGGCTGCATAAGGGTCTTTTCCTCAAATCATGATCCCTGAGGGAAGAGGTGAGGCCATGAAACCTACTGATAGCTTTGCGGTGCTCATTTTATCCCTTATAGCCAGCTACTGACGTAAAACACAAATGGAAGCAAACTAATAAACAACTAATCAAATCCACGTTACTTGCAATGAAATACATTTAAAGACAATTTAACCATGAATCTATGAAACTAAGCCAAGCATACAGATACAAGAAGAGGAGCCTTTGTTGTTAGGGTTGGGCCCTAACCAAATACCTTCAACCCTCTGAGTCAAATCAGTGTTGGGTCAAGAAAAAACTCATTTTCATTATCAAAACAGAAAATTACATCAATGTCTTCCACAAGTCTGGAGCTTGAAAATAACTAGTGTTTTTACAACAAAACTTCGAATCCTAATGAGGCTCTAGGCCTCTCTACTTATACAATTGAAGTCCCCAATGACTTCCTTAAAGGGAGGTTGGGCTCCCAAACTTGATAAGAACTAACTCTTTGTCCATCACTTGCCTGATTGCCTTTTGATCTTCATGACTTGGCTGATTGCACTCTGAGCCGGTGTGATTAATGGAGGGATATTCGAATGGGGGAGGAGTAAATGAGGAGGCTTTATCTCCTACAATCTCTCTCCCTTGTCCCGTTCGAGTTCCAAACCTTAGTCTTGCCAAAATTCCTTGATTTTCTCTTCCAAAACCTGCATTCAATGCATATTAGTACACTAGGCATAATATCTCACTTTAACTCATCTCATTAAACAAAATATAATCAAAACATGTAATAAATTATGAGAAGAATTAATTTGACTATCTAGGAGGTGGATTAAGGCCCATATAAATACCCAATGATGAGGCTCATAAATTGGCTCCATGCGACTCAAGAAAAGGATAAAGAAAAACATTGGAACTTCAATCTAGGACCTTTGCCAACTAATGGATCACCTTCTTCAACTCCTGAACACACCTCCAAGCCTTTGTCAAAAGTTTTCAATTAACAACATAGACGAAGGAATCCTCCACCAAGTAAGTGACAAGCAGTCCCTAGTCTTCCAAGTTGATCACCAAGACCAACACCTCGAGCTCCTTAAGAAGAAATAACAACCTATATAAACACCTCCAAGACCTATAGCAACATCTTCAACACATGCAAAAACAACATCAAGTCATCCAACTTCCTCCAATGCTAGTAGAAGCACTCCAACCTATGTATCAACATCTACAATGCTTCCAAGACATATAGAAGCATATGTAACACCTATAGCAACACTCCAACCTCCTACATCAACATCATCTTTAACATATGTGGCAATTGAATCATCATCCTCTGACAAGCCACCATATCATACCTTATAGCCATCTCTACTAAACCTCCCATTTTTACACTAGGTCATGTCATAAACATGTTGACATAAATTCCAACTAAAGAAAACCATCAAGTTGAACACTGCAACCAAAACAATCATCACACATCATGAGGTAGACATAGGCATATGATGACTAACACAAAGGCCCTGTTGAAATTAATGCCAACACGACAATGCCAACATGCTCACTTTCATGGGAACATTGTGATGTGTTCTTAACATCCTCTTTCCTTGATGGTTTCAACAATGGATTTTAGTCTTCTCTTGCCTTCGAAAACTCTCCTTCAATGTACCCCAATCTTGCAAATTGAGGCCTTTGTATAACCTCCAATGGCTAAGTCATTCATTTTCCATCAACACCAAGTCCTCTTCCTTTATACCCCATCTTGGTGAGGAGTCTCAGGTCATTTCTTGAAATGGGTACCTCAAGGCTTCCAATAGAAATAGAATCATGAGAAATGAAACTAAAGAACTATAAACAGTGTTTACCTCAATTGTTGATTCTAAAGTAGGTGATGATGGCTTCACTAAGACTTTGTTAAACTTCAAATTTCCCAAGGCCTCTTTCGTGGCTCATAATTGAAGCTGCAATATCTACTTCTCCTCTTCTACTTGTAGAATTTTCTTCAATTCAACATCTTCCACTCAAAGAGTTTCATTGATCTAAACATTTTAATGATGAGAAGAACATGAAGAAGTTTGTTCACCAAATTATGGAGATGGAGCAATGAAATCTTTTCTCTCTTTCTCCTGTTCTTATTTTTTCATTTTCTCCTCATAATATGCATACATTATATTTACCATGATTTTCATCTTGTAGAATGCCTTGTATATATCTTTGTGATCGTCCATTTTCCTTGTTCTTTCACGTTTAATCTCTAGTTATAATTCACACTTGTAATTGATCTGAATTTAAATAGGAACACAACAAATTACATATATAACCATAAGCATAGAGATGTAGCAGAAATAAAACTTGAATTCATTAATATCAAAGAACTGAAATATGCTTACATACAGAATGGAAATAAGCTAGCTCAGGCAATGGTAACTTATCTTTGAGAATAAATGCGGGGCCTACATGCCTCTACATTGTGATACAATGAGGCTTGAGGGCCTATTTATTATTGAGAAATAATGGAAACCCCAAACATCGAAAAACCTAACCCTAGGAGACGAAATGCCAAATTATAGGCCCCATTGGGGTAAACTGGTAGATCAACTTCTCAGGGTCGTCACTTTAGCATATGATCTTTGTTTTAAACACACAATACCTCATTAGAAATATCTATCTCAGTAATACAACTACTAACAATGAATGTTGAGTTGAGAACACACATTTGCCACCTATGATTTAAAAAAAGAAAAACATCATGTACGACCTCGAAATGGCTCCAAAATTTCAAGACCCGAAAAAACTACCAAAAATAGTAAATTATGCTACAATTAAGCAAACTAAAAAACTAAAAGAAACAATGGTGGGGGTCCAAGTGGAATAGGCAGGTTTCCACCAATATCCACTTGGATCATTCCCCCCCCCCCCCCCCCCCCCCCATGAAGCAATGGTCACCATTTCGTTGAGTTCCTCCATGAGATGAGTGAAATTCTGATAAACTTGGTCCCTCATGAGCCACTTTCCCTCGTGAAGGAGTTGTCCTATTTTGACAGCTCAATATAGCTGGATCCTTTGTTGGTCGGTGTTCTTGATCTGTGTTCCCATGATCCGATTAGTTGTGGATTGTTCCATGTAGTTTAGATTTAACTCTGTAAGTGTTAGTTGTTCTTTAATGTCTGATGTGTCTAGAAATGGTGGGAAGTATGGTCAAACATGATCCACATTGAACACTGGGTGCAAGCCAAGGAATGGAGGAATTCCTATCTCAAATGCATTCTCTCTGAAAGCCTTGTTAATGGTGTAAGGACCATATCATAGTGGTGTGAGTTTCCTATAGGATCTGGTAAGGCATTCCTTCTACAAATGGAACAAGAATTTGTTGCGCATCTAAAACTTGTTTGGCCCCTGATGTTGACCATGTTGTTGCTTGTACTTGGAATTTGATTTCTATAGAATGTCATGGACCTACTAGCGAATGTGCTAAATGTTCTCAATGAATTTGTTTGCCTTGTCATCTTTGAATTGAATATGAGCCAAATTTTCCTGAGTAGCTACAAATTGTATCGCCACATCAATAGGACATAGTGGCTAGAATCCCAAAACCACGTAAAAAGGGCTTTGGCTAGTCAAGCTATGGAGATTCCGGTTATATCTATGGTGGACATAGGGGAGACTCTAATCCCATGTGCGTGGATGCTTTGAGTTGTACATGCGTAGAATGTGTACGACCATCCTATTGACAACCTCTATTTTGCCATCAATTCGGGGATGGAAAGTTGTGGACTTAGTGAGCTTGGTGTCTAGCATCAACCAGAGACTAGACCAAAATGTACTAAGGAACCTTCTCTTTTGATTTGAGATGATAGACTTTGCGATCCCAAAGTGTACCCACACTCATTAAAAACAAGAGTTTAGTAATGGTTTCTGCTGTGATATTCCTCTTGTAGACCGCCATAATGGCCATCTTCGAGAACCTGTTGACAACTAGAAAAAAATAGTTGTTTCCATGCTTAGTAAAAAGAAGGCCTGACATGTAATCCATGCAGATGGATTCCCAATGTCAACTAGGGGTAGGAAATAAATTATAGAGGGCTTTCATCTTGATGGTTAGTTTGGCAATGGCATGGGCAGTACATGATCTAATGTACTTCCTGACATCCCATCGAAGAATTCGACCAATAGAAGTACTTCTACAATACTGCCATTGTCTTCTCAACCTCGAAATTCCCAACGACTTGACTATAGTGTGATTCCTAAATCACCTTGGTACGCTCGCTTGAAGGAACACAAAGGTGTCCCAGGTAACATAACAATGCATCCTGGAGGTGAAAATATGAAACTTGTTAACCCTCCAAGAGCATCTGGCATGTGTGGCCAAATTCTAGGCTGCTTTTGTAGAGAAGTGACCAATCAAAAGTCTCATGCCCACAAGAGTTGAGCACAATGGTTAACGCCATGATCGTTGGTCGGCTATGGTAGTTTACAAAATTATTGGTTCTGCCCTTCTTGTACTTGATATTGAAATGGAACTCTTGCAGGTATGTGGACCACTTCTGAGCACGATCATTCTACAACTTCCCTTATGTTTGCATGAACTGTAGGGGTCGGTGGTCTATGTAGATGGTTGTTTGCTTCCCCAAAATATAATGCTTCCATTGTCAGCAGCCCTGCACAATGGAATACATCTCTTTGTCATAAGTGGGATACTTCCAGACTGTGTCTAAAAGTATCTCACTATGATATGCCACTAGATGCCCTTATTGAGTAAGGGTTGCCCTAATAACATCGTTAGAGGAATTTCTCTCGATATAAAATGGTTTTTGCAAGACTGGTAATTTTAGAATTGGTGCCATATAGAGGCTATGTTTCATTCCTCCCTTGGTGACTTGATTCAAGGGCCAAGTGATATGAAAGAACCCCAACACAAACCTATAGTAGAAATTGGCAAGACCTAGAAAGTAGTGGAGCTCTATCAAAGTGGTTGGGGCTAGCCAATCCCAATTGACTTGGATCTTGGATGGATCCACATGCACCCTCTGTTCATCAATAATGTATCCTAGATACTGGACTTGGGTCATGCCAAAAGTGCATCTCTCCAAATTGGCACACAACTTGTGTTGCCGCAATGTTTGGAGAACTTATCAGATGTAGTGGAGGTGCTCTTCCCAACTCTAGCTGAAGATCACGATGGAATACAAGTATACCACTACAAATTATTTGGTGAATGGCCGCAAGATGACATCCATCAACCTCATGAAGGTTTCAGGAGCATTCGTCAACTTGAAAGGCATAACCAACCATTCAAAAAGGCCCTCCTTGCCTTTGAAGGGAGTCTTCCACACATCAGACTATTTGATTGGTACCTGGTGATATCCAGACTTCAAGTTGATCTTGCTGAAATATTTTTCCCCCTTGAGTTGGTCTAGAAGGTCATCAATCTGTGGGATCATGTACCTATTCCAGACAGTGATCTCTTTCAGCACCCAATAGTCAATACAAAGTCTCCAAGTCCCATCCTTCATTTGTACCAAAATGATCAGGCTCCCACATGGCGATGAACTCAGTCGAATGTGACCTTTTTGCAGTAGCTCCCAAATCGGTCTCTTGATTTTGTAATTCTCTAGAGCAAAGCATCGATAGATTGGTTTGTTAGGAAATGACACACCTTGGGTCAAATCGATGGAGTGCTTGACCTGACAGTACAGAGGCACCCTTATAGGGGAGGTGAAGATGTTCTCGTACTCCTCCATGACCTTGTTCATCTA
This sequence comes from Pinus tabuliformis, assembly GCA_031772625.1. Lineage (NCBI taxonomy): Eukaryota > Viridiplantae > Streptophyta > Pinopsida > Pinales > Pinaceae > Pinus > Pinus tabuliformis. The sequence continues at coordinate 691,823,928 of CM062809.1, forward strand.
TTTTTGTTGTGTGGAGGGGCCCTCTTTGGATGTCATGGCTACTGCCTTCTTCTTTCCCTGAGGGTGTATCACCAAGAAACAAAATTTCTTGGTTCCGGAAATGAGCTTAGTGCATTGTTTCATAGTAACCAAAGAGATGGCGCTAGGTGGTGCTACCTTCGGTATCCTATACAACTTATTTCACAAGGTAACAATAACAACATAAGGCATTGACTCATACACAACATGTGTCCTCCATAGGTATGGTTGGCATAATAATAAACCACAAACATCAAGAGGAGAAATTTCACATAATAACTCATACGTGAAGGGCTTGATGATGTATGGAAGGAAGCACTACTGGCTGACGCAAAGATCCCATCCTTAGTGAAGTCACCCAATGGTGTATGGTTGTGCGTGTGTGGTGGTCAGTAGGCCCAGTCGCTTCATATCCTCTGATGAAATGAGGTTCTTTTGGCTCTCTCTGTTGACAATTTACTGTACCGGGGAACCCTTTACCCACATCTGGGAGTGGAAGGGACGCTATCCCTTCCTTTGATCTCAACTGGGTCTCTGTCTGAACTGACATGCATGAGTTATTTATGAGAGAATATTTAGTTATCTGAAGTACACTAGTTGCATGCTTGCATGCATTGACAAACTGAACTCACAATCAGTTCCACAAACTATTGGAACTAATCTAACTGGACATAACTCAGTTAACTGAGCTAACTAATTACAACTCAAAGTAGAACTCATCTTGATCTTCTTAATTAAGGGATAACCTCCTCAATCAAAGGGATAAATGTTGCATGTCTTCACATAAACTTCATGTTTTATTTTCTCCAACTAATTAACTCAAGATGAATTAATTAATTATTTTTCAAACAAATGCTATGATCAAATTCGAATTTTAATTCTCAATTTTTAGTTCAGGGACTAACTAAAATTGGAATGTATCCTGAAATGATATTTTTAGCATTTCTAATTTATCATTCCTTGTTGCTATTTCCAACACTGGTACCTGAAATGATATTCATAACATTTCTATTTTTAGCATTTCTTGTTACTATTTTCAACACTCCCTCTCAACAAGAAATCAATTCAACTTGAACCTGATCCTGAACCTTTGGAATGTTCATGCAACACTTCTCCCTAGTGTTGTTGCTCCAGCAACTCTAGAAACAAAAAAAATATCCAGCCTGAATTAGAATGATGCCTTTGTCATCAAAGTCTCTGACTGCTATTGCGTGTATCAACTAAAATCTTTGCACCTCTGTGCTCTTCAATATCTGACTACCCTGGCCTCTGTCACTTTGATCTCTGACTGCATCAATCCCACTGATTCCTCCCGCTACATCCATGCTACTGCTAGTCCTATATCCTAGCATTGCATCCGCACTACATCTTCTCTCATCATGTTGCATCGTGATGCCCACTGCTGCACTGCAACTCAGTTACTCAGAAGTAAGTAACTGATCTCCCAACTGACCTCCCTGTTGGGCTAGAAACACCCTCTGATTCTAAAGCTCCCTCTGCTGCTAACAAGTGCTCCCTCTATGACCTCTACACTGCTACAACACTCCCTGCATCTCACACTGTTGCACACCTCTCTGTGCCATCCTACACTGGTGCAACACTTATGAGCCTCTCGCATTGTTGCATCCTGCTAGCTCTACGCTATCATGGGCTTCCTACACTGTAGCTCTTTCTGCTACTCCATCTGCATTTGTCTCTACCCACTCAACCGGTCCTACTACTCCTTGTCGAGGCTCCCATACCAAGGTCTAATACAAGAGGCTGGGTACCTCAAAGATCTTGTCCTTATTTCAGCCTTCTTGGGACAATCACTTCACATCGCCCCACCTCACACCTGGAGGTATGGCTGCATGTGATCCATTTTCCCACTTGGCTCAAAATTCCCGCCTACTGGAGGTATCTGCATGAGTGGATGCCTCCACTCAGTCTCCTCTCAACCTCTCTAGTTGTGGTTGCTCCACAACTTTGTGAAACTGCTTCTCCAATTGTGGCTCCTCCACAATTTACTCTCCCTCTCAACCACCAAGTATCTAACCTTTGCCTTGCTCCTCAAGGCGTTGCATGCATCTTGTACCTCAAGGGCATACAGGTTCTTGGCTAGCACACCAATCTATTTCATCTTTCCCGCTATCATGAAATTTTCTAAAAAAAGAGTTGATTTTAAATCAATGATATCTCCCTCATTCGAACTTCGATTCAGCCAATTTTTTTTTTGAATTTGGGTCTTTTTCCACAAGGAATCCAGATCTGATATTTGATTCTGAAAATTTTGCACAAAATTTTTTAGATCTTCTCTGAAAACTCGTGGCCGAAAACTCAAAACTTTGAAATCTCCTCTAGTATATTGTTCACCACCTTGATCACCTTTGCTCTGTTACCATGTAGAAATTCTCACTATAGATCCCCTGATAATGTAATGTACTAAAGAAAAATACTTGATCTAATTCTACTATTAGACTTTGCGGAAGCTTAATCAATTTGAGCAAGATCAAACAGAACACATATAACAAAGAAGAATATTCAATCACACATGAAACACAGAAGAATACTCTGGGGAAAGCCTCAGCTAAAAACTGCAATCTCTATATTAACATACAATTGGAAATATGTTTGTATTACTCAAAGGTTTAGCTCACAAGCTATCTAGATCTCAGTATAGTCCTTCTGCTGCTCATAGACAGTCAAAGGCTTCTCACAAACCTTCTCCTCTTCCCTCCAAGCCTCTGTTATGAAACCAGCTCAAGAAAAGATAGAAAAGATAGATCAACGCCTTAGAATTCAGCCTCTTCGAGGGGGCAACCTCCTTTACATTACATAAATGAACAATTCTTGGATGATTCAAATGAAAAAACCTCCTTTCTATATATAGGAGTCTAAGGAGTCACAATATAATCCAGCCGACCTAACAATAATAATATAAAGCCACAAAAATAACAATAGAGGGATTCTATGGGGCACAGAAATAACAATATGGGGTAATAGGGGCACAACAATATAAATAAGGGGTATAACTACAATAGTAATGGGGTAATCACTAGTATTATAGGGACCCAACATGCCCCTCTCCTTCAAAAAAGTGTTGTCCTCAACGCTTGAGTAGTTCTGGATACTTCTGCATAAAATTCTCATCCTCCCATGTGGAATCTTCAGCGGATAAGTTCTTCCACTTGATAAGATACTCTGAAATTGATCGATTTCGTAGCTGTCGAGTTCTTGTTTCTGTGACTGCTTCCGGTTCCAATATAATTTTTCCTTCCTCGTCAAGTTCTGGCAATATTGTTTGAACTGGGAGCTTGTCGCCTATAACCTTCTTTAAACATGAAACATGGAAAACTGGGTGCAATCGAGAAGCTGCAGGAAGCTCCAATTTGTATGCCATAGTACCAATCTTTTGCAACACCTTGTACGGACCATAATACTTTGGTGATAATTTATTATCCTTCTTAGCTTGCTTTAGGGACATTTGCTTATATGGTTGTAGCCGTAGGAATACCCAATCACCTACATCAAAACTTCTTTCACTGCGATGTTGATCTGCCTGTTGTTTCATTCTATTTTGTGCCAACACGAGGTTATCCTTTAAGAGTTGGAGGACTTGTTGTTGATGTTCGATGTGATGTTCCACTGCCTGAACCTTAGAATTTTCTCTTAAATATGATGTGATGGATGGTGGTTGATACCCATAAAGTGCCATAAATGGGGTCATTTTTGTTGCTGTATGGAAGGAAGTGTTATACCACCATTCAGCCAGAGGCAACCATTTGACCCATTGTGTCTGTTTATCAGATACAAAGCAACGAAGATATCCTTCCAAACATTTGTTTACTATCTCAGTTTGCCCATCAGATTGAGGATGATAAGATGAGCTATGAGCTAACTGAGTACCAAGACAAGAAAATAATTCTGTCCAAAAATTTCCAGTGAAAATGGGATCTCTGTCACTTACAATAATCTTTGGGTTTCCATGTAGCTTTTGAATTGTTTCCATAAATGCAGTAGAAACTGTACTGGCTTTAAATGGATGTGATAATGCACAAAAGTGTGCATACTTGGTAAGTCTGTCAACTACCACCATGATGACACTCTTTCCCTCAGACTTGGGTAAACCTGTGATAAAATCCATTGAAACCTCCTCCCAACGTTGGCTTGGAATGGATAAAGGTTGTAATAGACCCGGTGTCTTAATTGTTTCAACTTTATTTTGTTGGCAAACCAAACATTCCGCCACAAACTTTTGAATATCTGATTTAAGGCCATCCCAAAAAAATTCCTTCTTAACCCTGTGGTAAGTTTTTAAAAATCCTGAGTGCCCTCCTAAGGGAGAAGTGTGCAATTCCATAAGAATCTTTTGTTTTAGCTGGGAATTCTTACAGAGGTATAAGCGATCTTTGTACCATAACGAATCATTTTTCCAGCTAAATGTATCAGACGTACTGGAATCTTGTTGTAGCTTTCGAATAAGTGCCCACACTTCTTCGTCATTCTTCCATTCCTCCCTTGCTTCGTTTATCCAATCTGGTTGGATAATAGAAATGGCACACAACAATGCTTCCACATCCTCATCCTTTCTTGAGAGTGCATCTGCCACCACATTTTGCTTCCCTTTTTTGTAGATGATTTCAAAGTCATAACCCAACATCTTTGTGACCCACTTTTGTTGCTCTTCAGAGGATAATCTTTGTTCTAAAAAGTATTTAAGGCTATCATGATCCGTTTTTACCTTGAAGTGTCTTCCCATTAGGTAGGGTCGCCATTTCTTAAGTGCATGGAGTATTGCCAACATTTCCTTCTCATAAATAGCTTTGCTTAAAAACTTTCCCTTGATTGGACGACTTTCAAAAGCAATGGGTCTTTCATCTTGCATTAGAACAGCACCAATTCCATTTCCTGAAGCATCACATTCCACAATAAAGGTTTTTGTGAAGTCCGGTGTAGCTAAGACCGGTGCTTGGCACATTGCCTCTTTAAGATGTTCAAAGGCCTTTGTTGCTTCCGGAGTCCATGAAAATGCATCTTTCTTCAATAATGTTGTTAGAGGTGCTGCTATTCTCCCATAATTCTTAACAAACTTGCGATAATACCCTGTCAACCCAAGAAATCCTCGCAGATGCTTTATGGATGTGGGGATTTTCCATTCCTTAATGGCTTTAATTTTGCTAGGGTCTACCTTAACTCCTTCATGAGATACAATATGACCCAAATATTCCACCTCCTGGACTCCAAAGAAACATTTGGATCTTTTTGCATATAATTGTTTCTCCTCCAATAGTTGTAGCACCCTGTCAACATGTTCAACATGATCCTTCCAAGACTTGCTGTAGATTAGTATATCATCAAAAAATACTAACACAAATTTTCTAAGGAATGGTTTGAAAATTGAATTCATCAAACCTTGAAATGTTGAAGGTGCATTGGTAAGGCCAAAAGGCATGACCAAAAATTCATAATGACCCTCATGAGTTCTAAATGTCGTTTTCGGAATGTCTTCAATCTTCATTCTGATTTGATGATATCCCGAACGAAGATCCAACTTGGTGAAGTAAATTGATCCATGCAATTCATCCAGTAATTCATCAATGACAGGAATGGGGAACTTATCTTTAATAGTGAGCTTGTTGAGCTCCCTATAATCCGGACACATGCGCCATGATCCATCCTTCTTGTGCACCAATACTACTGGAGCAGAGAAAGAACTTTGACTCGGTTGAATTATACCAGCCTCTAGCATTTCTGCAACCATACGTTCAATTTCACTTTTTTGGACATAGGGATATCTGTACGGCCTGATGTTTGGAGGAACACTTCCTGGAATCAGATGAATAGCATGATCATGATCACGCATAGGTGGGAGACCTTTGGGAGTCTCAAATACCTTGGAATGATTGTCCAAGACTTTTTGGAGATCTGGAGAAATAGATGATTCCAATGTGGAAACATCTAGCGAACATAATTGTGCAATTACACCTCTTTGCTCCTTTTTTAGAAGCTTTGTCATACCATTAGAGCTGATTATCTTTCCTGGTTTCCCTGCAATACCCCTTAATTCAACTTCCTTTCCTTCCGTAGAAAATTTGATGAAAAGTTCTTGAAAATTAAAAGCTATTGTACCCAAGGATTGTAGCCATTGGACTCCTAGTACAACATCAGCACCTCCCATTGGAATGGAAAGCATTGGGCTAGTCAATACATATTCTCCCATGGATAGCTTGATATTATGGCACTTTCCAGAGCAATTTATTGTTCCTCCATTTGCAATCATCACTTGACACTCTGGTGCTGGATATAGGAAGCAATTCAATTCTTTTGCTACCCTACAATGAATAAAATTGTGGGTGCTTCCTGAATCAATCAACACTATTACCTTTTTCTTCTTGATTTGTCCTTCTATCTTGATGGTTTGAGGAGTGGTAATTCCCGCCAATGCATTACAAGATATGGTCGGATTTATTTGTTCTTCATCTAGGCTTTGTTCCTGGAGTATATCTTCTTCTTTTGACCTTTCTTGCTCCTTTTCTTCTTCCTCTTCACAATCTATGTAGAATAATTTCTTCTCAGCACACTTATGACCTTTAGTGTATTTGCTATCACAACTGTAACAAAGCCCTTTTGCTCTTTTTTCTTCCAATTGTTGTGGTGTCAACCTTATAGGTTGTGGAAGACTAGGGGCAACAACACTTCCGTCTTTATAGTTGTGAGTGGTATGCTTCCTAGTTGCCATAATTTTGCTTTCCATTTTTCTTGCTAACCTGAATGCCTTCTCTAATGAATCAGGTTCCCAAAGGCGAACATCATGTTGGATATTATCCTTTAAAGACCCTATGAACACATCAATCCTATGCTCCTCTGGAATATCTTTTACCCTTATGTTCAATTTTTGGAACTCCTCAATGTGCTCCATTATTGAACCCTTTTGTTTGAGACTTATCAATTGGCTAAAAAAAGTGTTGCTTTTTGTATCCTCATAATGTGCTATCAATTCTTCCGTAAAAATTGCCCAAGTGATAAATTTTTTACGAGAGCAAAGCCATTGATACCATACAAACTGATTTGGTTCCAAATATACAGTTGCCATACGTACCTTTTGTGTGTTTTGCACATTATTGAGATCGAAGAACTGCTCCATCTGTAATATCCATGTGGCGGGATCCTTGCCATCAAACTTCCTCATATCGATTTTTGGAATATGGTGGGTCTTCGATCCAACATTAGAGTCTATGGAATCATGATTAACATTACTTTTTTCTCATCATGAGTTTCCTTTACAACCTTTTCACCATTAGTAAGTATTTCTTGTAGAAAATTTGTCAAATCTGTCTTCAAATCTGCCATGTCTGTCTTCAAATCTGGCATGTTTGTCTTCAAATCTATCTTCAAATCATCCATCTTAGCTTCCATGCCCTTTATCTTAGATTCCACGCCATTTATCTTAGCTTCTGTTAGCTTTTGTGAGCGTGACATTTGTTGCACTTGTTCTTGTAATTTTGATATATCATGTAGCATTTCTTCCTCTTCTTCATGAGTCATGCTAGAGCTTTCAGGTTCCTTACTAGGTGTTTGCATTTTCTTTCCTCGGGGCATCAGTTACCGATAATAATGCTTTACTATGCCCTTTGAATTCCGTTAAACCAAGCTTACACAAAAATTAAAAAAAAACTACACACCTTTTTTCACTTTATGGAAGCCTGATATTGAATCTGATGTATCTCTGTAATTTCGGATCATCCAATTCTAAAATTGTGACCTGTAGTAGCCTTCTGCGTCCTCTTTCCAATGCCACAAGTCTGACCCAAATTGGATTCTCCAAGGAAGAGTTATGTGAAATCTCCCACAGTGACTTGCTTTTAGACTAGTTCAGTAGAGCGAACTTGTACGACGTGCCACGAGTCACTGTTTCAACCTTTGGATCTGAAACTCACACACAAGAAACTACAGTCCGTCCTCTTTCTGTACCTTCTTAAAAAATTTCAATCCGATCCCCAGAGAGAAAGTTATGACGATTTTCCCCAGGTCACCTGTTTTGAATGTAATTCAGGAGTCTGCAAAAAGACCAACTTCCTCAGATCATATCTCTGCAAATATCGCGCGAAAAGCTCTGAAATTTGGACCCAAGGTTCAGCGCAATTTCTTCTCAAATGGGTTTTTTTTGTGACTTCTGAAACGTCACAGAAAAAATTTATAGCGAAAATGCCACGATGACCTGTTTGGAGCAGCGAAACCCTAGAATCCAAAGCTCTGATACCAAATGTTATGAAACCAGCTCAAGAAAAGATAGAAAAGATAGATCAACGCCTTAGAATTCAGCCTCTTCGAGGGGGCAACCTCCTTTACATTACATAAATGAACAATTCTTGGATGATTCAAATGACAAAACCTCCTTTCTATATATAGGAGTCTAAGGAGTCACAATATAATCTAGCCGACCTAACAATAATAATATAAAGCCACAAAAATAACAATAGAGGGATTCTATGGGGCACATAAATAACAACATGGGGGTAATAGGGGCACAACAATATAAATAAGGGGTATAACTACAATAGTAATGGGGTAATCACTAGTATTATAGGGACCCAACAGCCTCCTATTTCCTTGCGCAGTTTCTCCTGGGGTCCAATGCTGCCACCTGTGTGAATTCACCTCTCACACAACTCACCAAACTTAGAAGTAACTGCACAATCTTAAAGGAGAAAATTCCTTCTGCATGGATGAGTTTCCTATATAGGAAAATTCCTCTAACTGATAGTACAATGTCCCTTCCTTCGATCTCAACTAAGCCTCTGTCTGAATTGACATGCAGGAGTTATTTATGAGACAATATTCAGTTATCTGAAGTACACTTGTTGCATGCATGCATGCATTGACTAACTGAACTCATAATCAGTTCCACAAACTGTTGGAACTAATCTAACTAGACTTAACTTAGTTAACTAAGCTAACTAATTACAACTCAAAGTACAACTCATCCTGATCTCCTTAATTAAGGGATGACTTCCTTAGTCAAAGGGATAACTATTGGATGTCTTCACAAAGACTTCACATTTGATTTTCTCCAACTAATTAACTCAAGATGAATTAATTAATTATTTTTCAAACAACTGGTAAGATTAAATTTGAATTTTAATTCTCAATTTTAGTTCAAGGAATGACTAAAATTGGAATGTATCTCAAAATTTTGTTTATAGCAATGATATTTTTAGCATTTATATTTTATCATTCCTTGTTGCTATTTCCAACACTGGTACCTGAAATGCTATTTATAGCATTTCTATTAGCATTTCTTGTTGCTATTTTCAATAATTTCGTAGTCAATCGAGGTCGTTCATTAGGCATGATGAACTGACAGTAGGAGTTATGTCAATTTAGGTTCTTTTCCCCTAAAGACAACCCTTGATTTATATGAGGGAATTGTATTGTGGCTGTGTATGATTGTTTTGAGAGAGAGAGAGAGAGAGAGGAGATTGTGTGAGAGTGAAGAGGAAATTACAATGGATCTGTTGTAGGTTGCATCTCTTCATTTTATTGGATAATATAAAAGGAAGGACCGATTGTTTTTCCGTGGATGTAGCCCAAATTGGGTGAATCACATATATCAGTGTCTACCTTGTTTTATGCATTTTTGTATTTGTGTTTCCACATTATTTTGTGTATTTCATTGCTTCGTTAATCAATTTATAAGATAGGGAACATGAGAGAAAATGGGTTTATATTATTTTCATTGGTGTTGATTTCAAAGTTGGGCCTGATATGCTATTGGCGGATGGTCAAATTTGGATTAGGAAGTCTCGGGTTCCAACCCTACGACCTCCCAAAATATAGCGTATTATTTTATACTTTTGGCGGGCTTATTGATCTGTTTGGCATGTTATGTTAATTTGGGTGGAGGGTGGTAATAGGGTCTCTTCTTGGATGGGTTGGCCACATGAATGATGCGGCTATGAGTCCCACCTACCTCCGAAATGGGTGGTCACTATTATCTATGGTCATGGGTCATTTTTTTTATTTATAACATAAAGCCACAGGAGGTGTTGACAAGGGTGGTGGTTTGCCAGCCCTCTCTCTGTCTCTCTCTCTCTTTCTCTCTCTCTTTCTCTCTCTCTCTCTCTCTCTCTATATATATATATATATATATAGATATGATTTTTTTTTTAAATAAAAAAATTCAAAACCATCCACTGAATTTTAAGGGGCACCAAAAATTTTAAGTAGGTGACAAATTCACCATTTCTGACCACAGAAAATTTTCACCATTAAGTGTCAATTTGTCACCTCGTTTACTTCTGCTAGATTTAGCAAGTCTGTCATTTTTAGCTAGGTTCCAAATTTAGTTGTCGCCCTACGAAATTTAGTCAATGGGTCTAGTTGACCAAAACTTTGTTTCTCCATAACCATTGCATACTAACTCGGAATGAGGTTCTGTTTCCATAGTTAGAAAGCTTGTGATGAGCATTTTGATATAATCCCAGTTTCATTGAAATCTAAGGAATTTGATTTTTAAGCCATTGTTGATCCCCCTTTGGTTCTATAACCACCTGGATCATTTCTCCCCATTGAGGAGATCTTAGTCCTCAAAAAGCCTGAACAAAATCTGCAGTTTGTTGTACTCCCCCATTTGCACAATATCTGCCTTAACAAGTGAAACTTCCTTCTCCTTCACCTTTGTACTCTAGAGCCATAAGTGATGAATCGACACTTGTACTGTATGCAAACTTGTAGTCAATCTTGCAAAATACATGACCTATAATGACACAAGAAAACCCCATATACTTTCCAAGAGTTTATAATACACACTTTGTTCAAGTTTTTTCTTCAAAATCATAACATAAACCAATACCCCAACTATTAACAAAAGGGTCAAAAAAATTTCCATGTTATTTTCATAAGTGATGTAAAACACTTCATCACTTTTACAATGTTTTTATAACATGTAATTTACAAAACATGGCCATGCTCAACTACTTAAAAATTCTACCCATCTCTTACCCAACTAGGTGGATGGGTTCTCTTCATGTAGTTGGATTTTTCTTTGATTTTCTTCATTGAAAGGTTCCCTTTCAAGCTCTTTCTTATCCTTCGATCACCGATTTTGATGGAGCTCCCAACATGTGGCCCTCTGATGTCCATGCTTGTTACAATGGCTACAAAAATTATATTTCCTCGATAATATTATGACCTTCTTCCTTCCCTGATGTGGAGAAGGTTTTTCATGTCTTGTCTCCTTTCTTGCTATCATTCTTTTCCAACACTTGGAAACCACGTGGTTATACCACCACTAAAAGTACATTCTTTTCTATGCCACAAATTTTTCTCACCAATAATCTTCTTTTAATCAAAATGGAAATTATATTAACAAGACTTTATATACTTTGCATGGTTCTCTCTGGTGTTAATATGATGAGAATAACTTGCCTTATCTCTTCCTCTACAATGATCACATTCACAAGAAGAACATCATATGTTTTTGACACCCTCTTTCGTTGATGGTTTCAAAAATGGCTTTAAATCTTATGTTGGATTCAAACACTCTCCTTCAATGTACCCCTATCCTGTAAATCGAGGCCTTTGTAAAACCTCCAATGGTTGATTCATTCCTTGGCCATTAACACCAATTCCTCCTCCTTTATACCCCATATTGGTGAGGATTCTCATGTCATTTCTTGAGATACCTCAAGGCTTCCAACCGAAATAATATCATGTGAAAATGAAACTAAAAAACAATCAATAGTGTTTACCTCAGTTGTTTATTCTAAAGTAGGTGATAATGGCTTTACTAAGCCTTCGTTACACTTCAAATTTTCCAAGGCCACTTTCGTGGCTCATAATTGAGGTTGCAATATCTGCTTCTCCTCTTCTACTTCTTGTAGAAGTCTCTTCAATTCAAATTTCTCCAATAGAATACTTTTGTTTATCTCTTCATTTGAATGATGAGAAGAAGATGAAGAAGTATGCCCACCCGAATATGTAGATGGAGCATCATCCTCTTCTCTCTCTTTTTCTTGTTCCTCTTTTTCCGTTTTATCCTCAAAATATACATACATTATATCTACCATGTTTTCCATCCTGTAGAAGGATTTTTATAGATATTTGTGATCCTCCATTTTCCTTCTTGTTGCATGTTCAGTCTCTAATTATCATCCACACTTGCAATTCACATTAGCAAGAAGACTACTCTGATACCAAACTTGATCGAACTTCTCTCCGTTACCGAAATTAACCAAGATCTTTTACTTCTATGATGTTAAGAAAATTACACATGAAGGAGTATAGAGAAACCAATTGTGCATACTTTAAAGAAGAGAAAACATAAAGGCAACCACAAAATCAAATAACACACACAACTTGATAACGAAGTTCATGAACCAATGTGGGTTGCGTCTCCGAGCCTGGTGTGAAGAGTGGGGAGGCCACTTCATTAAATTCTTCAAGGTGATTATGAGTACATGATGTATTCTTTTTCAATACAAGGAAAAAATCCATTAATTAGAGTGGCATGTCTCTCCATGATATGTTCTTCTATAATAACTCTCACTCACAAATGCTCTTCTTTAACATGAAAAAGTAGCAAACTATGACATGAAGTGGCATAAAAGGATCCTCCAACATAATGGTAAACAAGGATCTCGACATCAAATTATTATCTCAATAAAAATCAAAAGAAGACATCGCATCAATGAATATTATACCTCCACTTCTAGGATTGCATGAAAATTCACACCTTTACTGAAGAAACGGACTTCATGGTTGAATTTCTGGCGAAAAATCGTGAAATATGACGGTAAACTTAACCCCTTTCTGACTTAGTCAAATTTGGGCTCCTTGGGAGTCTCAAAGATTCCTAAACCATTCCCTTATGCTGTTTGATTGAAATTTGGTAGCTCAGATGAAGAAACTAATCACACCATCAAGTTCCTTGCAAAAAACTGAGAAAAATGAGTATAAAGTTGGCCTGGTTCTGAAACTATAATTTATAGACCTTTAAGGAATATTCGAGATTCCATGCAGATTCTTATGTCATGGTTCCTCTGTTCAACGTGTATCTATGGAAAAACTATTTCTCAGATCAAAAAACCAACCATCCCATCATACTCCTAGAAAATTATGATTAATTTGAGTATAAACTTGGCATAATTTTGATTCTATAAAAAATTGGCTCCAAAGAATATGAAGGATTCCTCCAAGATTCCTTCAGTTCATGGTTCCACATCTTAGCCTTTGTGCCCATGTGCATGTATCCCTCTCGTTGTTCCTCCACTCTTCGTTGGGGACATGAGAGATAATGGGTTTATATTATTTTCATTAGTGTTTATTTCAAAGTTGGGCCTAATAAGTTATTGGCAGGTGGTCAAATTTCGATAGGGTAATTCTGGGTTCCAACCCCATTTCCTCCAGAAATATCGCATATTGTTTTATATTTTGGGTGGCCTTGTTGATTTTTTTGGCATATTATGTTAATTTGGATGGCGATTGGTAATGGGGCTGCCACTTGGGTGAGTCGACCACATGGCCAGTGCGGGTTCACATTTTGCAAACTGCCAAAATGAGTTGTCACCATTATATATGGTCATTGGCCATTTGTCTTATTTATAACATAAATCCATGAGAGGGATTGGCAGGGGTGGTGGCCTGCCAACCCTCTTAATATATTTTTTTAAAAACAAAAATACAAAATCGTCGGCTATTTTTTAAGGGTCACCAGAAATTTTTAGTAGGCGACAAATTTTCCATTTCTGGCTGATAAAAACCATTGTCATCAAGTGTCAATTTTTCACCTCATCAAGTTCTATCATATTTAGTAGGTCTGCTATTTTTAGTTGGGCTTAAAATTTAGTTGGTGCTCTGCTAAATTTACCCAATGGGCCTAGTGGACCAAAATATTTGCTAGCCATAAATTTTGCATACGGAATCAGATTGAGGCATCGTTTGCATTATTTCCAAGATATTGTCATTACAATCTAAGGACTTTGAGTTTTAAGCCTTTCCTCACCTTCTTTGGTTCTAAAGCCATCTCAATTATAAAAAAAAATTGTGACATATCTCCTCTTCCTATGGTGGATCACGTTAGAGGGATTCTTCAGAAATCCATAAATGATAGGCTTACATCTAATTTTCTTGTCAATATGGATCTTTGAGAAATTTATAATACTCTATAATTCCTATAATTATTTTTGTGACTAATACGCAAGAAACATTGCTAATCTATTTCTAGTAATTTTTCCTTCGATAATATTACTATAAAGGCTTTGTCGAAATTACTAACTCCACTCAATAAATCCAAGGGATGGCATGTCTCATACAATACTTTCTTGTGCTCATAATCATTCCAATTCAGGGTTCAATACCATTTAACTCCACTCAACAATGTATGAATGAGTTGGCCATTATTTAATGCATTCAAAGTACCTAAGTAGAATACATAGTTCATGTAATCATTTCAAGTCTTATGAAATGCTTTAAAATGATATCATAAATAGAATGGAAAATTTTAGGGGCTAATATTCACAATTTCTCTAACTTTCCATAGTTTTTCCAAAAAAATAAGATTCACAAATTTCCATTTTTTCTAGAAATTATTCGCCCAAACAGTTTTTCAAAAAAAAAAAGGATTCACAAATTTCCATTTTTCTAGAAAATTTTCCCCCAAATTTTCTATTATAAAATTATTTTACCTTAAATATTGCTTCAATTTTATAGACACTATATATAAGATCAATAGAAATTTGAATATTTCTACAAAGATATCTCAAAATATTTTATGGTTTGTGTGTTAGGGACTAGTAATATTTTCCAAAGTTTCTAAACTTTAAGATAAATTTCCATCCTTAAATTTTTCCATGGTACTAAGTAAATATTTGTTAAAACCATATATTGATCAACACTATGAGATAATAACCATTGGATAACCCTCACCCAAGAAAAACCACTAACACAAGGCCTACCAAATTGAAGTAAAAAACCAAAGACCAAATAATCAAAGAGAAGTAAGATTTGAATAGTCTAACTTTCAATTTTGTGGCATTATTAGCTCTATAGTCTTTTGAAACAAAAATTACAAGCTTCCCAAGACTTACTGACCCAACATGGAGTCGTGCAATGATATAGGTAACCATGTTCACCACGTGATTGACATATATATCCCATGTATGGTCTCCAAGAAGGAAATAATGATCTACAAAACATGTGTGTGGGATTATTCAATTGTGAATGTAATCGTAGCACCATGGGAGGACCAAAGGGTTGTGTATGGATTCTTATATGGATTAGGAAATGTATATTCCTTATGAAAATAAGAAAAATTATCTACATTATCCATGGAAAACAAGGAAAAATGTATAGCTTCTCCAATAGTCAACAAACTTGACAAAATAGAATTAGAAACTCTCTACAATATTTCTTTTACTTTATATTGGCAACCATTTATTTATAATCTCAAGAGTATATGGAAGGAGGAGAATAAAGAGATGTTGGAATTATTTTATGGATCAATAAAAATAAGAACATAAAAGTGTAACTTAGTGTTTACCTTGGAAACCAAAATGGGTAAACCAACATTCAATTTCTTTTTACCTTGCTATTTTCTCAACAACATTTAGGTTTTCGTACCCTTAGGCTCTCTTTTCAATTCACAATCATTAGAAGGAATTTCGGTGGCAATTCCTTTCATTACCTACCAAGAACCATCTTCATTTGTGATGCAAGATTCAATAGGAGAATATCTCAATAAGGGTTGAATCTTGAAGGCCATGTGTCCCTAACTATTTAGCTTTCATAATATAACCTAATTCTTGTCTCCCAACATTTTGTTCCCCATACACGTAAGGAATAATGTATCGTTATGTTTCAATTTTACACAATATTTCTCTCTTCATATCTCTCTCTCTCTTGGCTATTTTCTTTCAATACACTTTATTTTGATTCATTGATGTTCTTGACGATTATATTGAAAGTATTATACTAATTCATGTTTCTACATCATTTTTGAGGAAATGGGAATATTCATGCCATCAATCCTATACGTTACCCTATCCATAGCATTGAACCTTTCCTATGTCAATCCTTAGAGAACCGAAGGCAATATCTTTTGTGTATGTTTTCATTTGTTGTCATTGATGTAAAGTCTAGTAATTGTTGTCAATTGATGTCAAGCTCAGGGGGAACTTGTTGATTTCTAATGCATGATGCTTATGTTGTTGATGTCTTAGTTATTTCTATTAACAATATTCTCATATTATGACGACTCAGTTGCTTTCCAAGTAGCCTATCTTTGAATGAATTTTAATTGTAGGTCGGTTTTTCAAAAGCACATAATTATTTTTGGACAAATAACCCTCTCACATCGAATTCCATCGATATATTTCACTTGGTCAAATTCCCAAGGAATGAGGAGAAAATTTGTTTTGAAGTTAAGGAAGTGCTAACAAGTAGAAATGGCTTCAAGGAATTTAAGCATTTGTTGCACATAGTGCTTTCATTGATGAAAAGAAGTTGTAATTAATGATCCAAGAAGCAACAAGACCCTCTGTGAAACAATATGATAACTAGACCTTGTGTAAGGTGACATTGCATGAAGATATGGGTGCTTGAAGTTATCCAATATTTTGATCGAAGGATTCTACAAATAACATGGTTGTGTAAAAATCATTGATGTATTTCCAACAATATATTATACTTAGAAAAAATCCTCCCATATGAGAAGTTATGGCTAGTTAAAACTTAGCATTAGATTGGATCAAGCTAAAGGGAAAACTATAGGGCCAAACCCAAATTATTAAAGGGTTAAAGGATGTGTAAGTTTAGGGTGGATACACCATTTAAAAGACAAATTAACAATCACGAGCATGCAGAGTTGTACACCATTTATTTTTATTAAATGGCATGCATGTCTTGGGTCAATTAATGGTGTTCCCAATATGTTAATGACCAGAGGACGACAAAGATGCGTCATAGTTAAACATCCATGTTAGACCAACTGAATAGTGACACATGGAAATTTGTTGTTTCATAATTACATGGCCCCTTTGAATGAGTGACACATAACTTATTTTCACAATCAGTAGTGAGACAACATCTTGGATACGTGGCATAAATCCATAGGG
The DNA here is from genome assembly GCA_031772625.1 of Pinus tabuliformis. Taxonomy (NCBI): domain Eukaryota; kingdom Viridiplantae; phylum Streptophyta; class Pinopsida; order Pinales; family Pinaceae; genus Pinus; species Pinus tabuliformis. Next base: position 691,841,036 of record CM062809.1, read on the forward strand.
TGTAATGTGGCATGAAAATTGGTAGAATATATCAATGTTTAAATGAGCCTAATGATGTGGCGTCAAATAGGACTACCATGTGGCAGTGACAAATGGCAATTTTGGATTTGTCAGAATCCAAATAACATGTGACAAGTACACCCCTCATAGGCCACCACCTAGCATAATAAAATCATGATGACATCATCACAAAAATGACCAATGACCCTATGGTTTAGATCATATTAGCTAGGTCACATGAAATAGGGCTCCTTGTATTTAACCCCTGGGCACATTATTTTGTCTAAATGGTAACATGGATGTGGTTTTGAGTTTTAAAATCAAGAAAATATGGGAATTTCCATCAATGCATGGTAAACCTTTAGATACCATGGGACCACCATTCGTATATATGTGTGTGTGTGTCCACAACACCAACCAAAAACAAAATTCAACAATGATGAGTTATTTCTTATGTAATACTTGAAAAGGTTTGATACCATGATATAACATGGTTTGACTAAAAGAGAATTTTCCTCTAGTTTGTATTCTAGTTTTATTCATTTCATTGGGGAGATCTCATCGCACATATCTATTGAAGGATTATGGCTATACAACAACTAGTTTCATTGCATTTGGTTTTCCACATAGATTTTTCTGAACATTAATACATTGAAAGCGATGTTGTATGATTGATTGACATGGATACAAAATGGCCTTACACATTTGAATCATGACTTATCGAAGGATTGAATCAGTGTAGCCTCGTAGCATGGACTTAGGAAACATTTCATATTTGACAACAAATTCAATTGATAAACATAATATATCAAGGAACACTGAGTAGCTGAGTTCGTAGAAGCCTAGTGTTAGGTATACAAGCTTATGGGTTCAACCTTCACCTCTTAATAGGTTTGACATTTTTTAATTTATACTGCTAATTTGTCTCATATTTAACAATTTTGCTAGCTACTATAAGCATCTAGTAGTGTGCCTCAAAAAGGTTAATTTCTAAAATAATTAATTTAATATATGGTATATTATGGTTTTTTATGAGTTATAGGAGCATTGTTTGTGCAAATTGAGATCCAAAAGAAGTTAGATGATTCAAGTTCAGAGATGAATGTAAACATAGGGTTTGATGTTGTTTTGACTCATATTTGATGGACATAATATATTATTTTTGTTTTGAAGGTCTATGAGCATGTTGTGGGTATTTTTTATAGGTGAAGTAAACAAGTTTCGAGAATGAGTTTCAATGACCAAATTGAAGTTATGGTTGACAAAGAATATGGTTTGAAGTATGACATCCAACAAGAGTGATTTATATGACATTTTAGTGTAGGTTGTATCAAAGTATAGTGATTTCAATTTTTGTGGAAGAGATAGTGATTGGTAAAAAGGTAGTGTTTATGGAAGTAGTAATGTTTATAGGTTGTTATTGCAATTTGTGATAGTCTCCTTATATGCATATTTAGTGATATATGATGATAGTGGATCCAATTTGAAAATGAAATAAAATAAAGATTCAAAATGAAATTGAAGAAGTAATTTGGAGCCTAAACTATATTGGAGCCTAAACCAAGTTGGAACATAATCATTATTGAGCTTGGAGCCTCAATTAGGTTGGAGCTTACTCATTCTTGAGATTGGATCCTATTAGGTCCCTATAATACTAGTGTATTCCCCCATTATTATTCTCATTATGGCCCCTTATTGTATTGGTGTTCCAATATTGTCCCCATATTTTTCTTATTGTGCCCCATAGAATCCCAATATTATTATTGTTGCACCCTTACATTATTATTGTTAGGTCAGGTTTGACCATATTGTGACCCCTTAGACTCCTATATATAGAAAGGAGGTTTTTTCATTTGTATCATCCAAGAATTATTTATTTGTGTAATGTAAAGGAGGTGGTCCCCTCGAATAGGCTTATTTTGAAGTTGTTGATCTATCCCTTCTTCTCTTTTGCGAGTTGGTTTCATAACATAGCCTTAATAAAGTTGTAGACTACAATGACTGTCCTCTTTCATCTTATGAGGTTGGTTCCTCAATAATTTTGTAGCCTACCGCAATTGGAAGCTTCCATATCTTTTGGGGTAGTTGCCTCTAACAGATCAGAGCTTACAAATTGATGTAAATAATTAAAGATATATTAGAGGAAGAGTTATTTGTTTTCTCCCATTTTTGCTTCCACCTAAAATATATGTCTCCTTCTTAGGTGATGCCTTGTGGTGTTATATCTATTTATGTTCATTATATGGTGATACATTGTGGTAAATAATGATATATTATTTATGATCAATGTGAAATGAATGTATAATTAATTGACATTAAGAAATTGTAAAATTCAATTCACACTAATTCACCACCCCCCAACCCCCCCCCCCCCCCCCCCCCCCCCCCCCCTTAGTGTGAGTTTTGGTCCAAAAAGTGGTATTAGAGAAGGTACCTTAAGGAAAAATTATCTATTGTAATGTTTAATATCAAGTAGAAATGGATGCTACAAGAGAAGTGGGCAATCCACCTATGTTTGATGGAATGAATTATGTATTATGGAAGATAAGGATGCAAAAATATCTCATTTCTTTAGGAGGATAAGATTGGGAAATTGTGAACACTGAATAAATTCCTTAATACCATTCCAACATATGTAGCAGAGAAGGAAGTTTATACGTATATTGCACAAGATAAACATGCTATCTTAAGTGGTTTAGGAGAGTCAGAATTGGTCAAAACGATGCAGTGCAAGTCAACGCATGATGTATGGAATAAAATAAAAACTTATTATGAAGGAGATAAGAAAGTTAAAGAAGTCTAATTGAAAGCTCTTGGGGGCCAAATTGAAATTTTAAATATCGAATATGATGAGGACATTAATTCATATTTCCCTCATGCACAAAACACAATTAAAACCACTACAAGTCTTAGTGAATATGTCTCTAATAGTTATGTTGTTCAGAATGTTTTGAGATCAGTTCCATAAATATTCAATTCTAAAGTATCATCCCTTTAGGAACTCACAAAGGTTTACAAGATGATAGTAGATCAACCTCATGGAATTATTTCCTTATATGAGTTAAGAATAAAGAAAAAAAATTCAGGATTCAAGGAAGTAACTTCTAGGGCAGCAAAAGAAGAGAAAAAACAAAAGGATCAAGAGGAATCAAATTTTAATCAACAAAAATCCAAGTTTGTTCAAAAGCTCAAAAGAGGAAAAAAAAATTCAAAGGTAAGATTCCTTTAAAATGTTTTGAATGTGGAAGAATTAGTCATTGTGCATCTAAATTTCCTTATGCTAAGATGATTAAAAGTGATGATAAATGTACTTTCGAACCCAAGTATCAAAAGAAGAAGAAAATGGGAAGGAAAATTAAATTTTACTCAAAGTAACTAAGTTATAGTGAAAGAAATGGAAGCATGACTAATGAAGAAAGGAATCAAATAGTATTCATAGCTGAGGTTGAAGAACCAGAAGTAGAAGTGGATCTTCAAGTAAATGAAATCAAGATTATTAGGAAAAGAGAAAGTCACTTTATGCAATAGCTTCAAGAAAAGAGTCTTAATGAAGACATTGTTGTTGCTCTCAAACAGTAACTAGAATAAACAAAAATGATGAAGGAATTTCTATTAGGAAATCTAAATGAGAAGGAAAAAGTATGTGAAAGCCTAAAAGAGGAAGTTGTCCTCTTAAGAGAAGAATTTGTAGGATCATCTTTGATTATCAAAGAGGCAGTAGGACACTCTGTGAAGAAATATGATAGTTTTACCTTTCACAAGGTCTCATTGCATGAAGACATTCAACTTCATGGAAGTCTTTACTCATATGAGTTAAGAATAAATAAAGACAATTTAGGAGTCAAGGAAGAAACTTCCAGGGCACCAAAAGAAGAGAAAATGCATAACGATCAAGAAGACTCAAATTTCAATGAAGAAGATGCCAAGTTTGTTCGGAATCTCGAGAGAAGAAAAAATAAGTTCAAAGATAAGCTTACTTTCAAATGTTTTGAAAGTGGAAGAATTGGTCATTATCCATCTAATTTTCCTTATGCTAAGATGATTGAAAGTGATGATAAATTGAGATTCCAACTGAAGTATCAAAAGAAGAAGCAAACAGGAAGGAAAAAAACTTTTACTCAAAGGAACTATGTGATAGTGAAAGATATGCAAGCATGACTAATGAAGAAAGGAATGAAATACTCTTCATAGTTGAGGTTGAAGAACCTAAATTAGAAGTGGATCTTGAAGGGGGGGGATTCAAAAGTTCATTAAAGGAAATCAGGATTCTTAAGAAAAGAGAAAGACAATTGATGCAATAGCTTCAAGGGAAGAGTCTTAATGAAGACAATGTTGTTTCTCTCAAGCATTAACTAGAAGAAGTAAAAAAGATCAAGGAATTTCTATTAGAAAAACCAAATGAGAAGGAAAAAATAAGTGAAAGCTAAAAGAGGAAGATTTCATCTTAAGAGAAGAATTTGAACAAATGAATTCAAAGTTCCATAATGGGAATAAATCCTTAGATCATATTCTTAGCATGCAAAGGGATCCTCCTCTTATCAAGACAAATATTGGCTATTAAGAATTTGAGGCATCCACTATCTAAGTACCATACACTTCCCATCATTGATGAATCCATGCATGCAATGAGGGAAATATCCAACTCGAATTGAGAGGCCAAAGCCTCACCCACCACTCCTCCTGAGGACACCTTCTTGGACTTCTTAAGCGGACAATTTGTAGTAAAATGGCTCAGATCACAAAAATGAAAGCACTTAGCTTTCATCATGTCTTTCTTCTTAACTCCATGATAAGAATCTAATTTAGAATGGGACGCTTTCCATTTCCCATTCTTTGCCTTAATCGCTAAGGTAGAGTTCTCTTCATCATTATTCTTTGATGAAGAGATATCCTTAGTATTCCTCCTGATCTCTTCCTCCATCAAATCCGACCACAGTCATTCCCAATCCAATAGCTTCTCCTGACCATTGACAGAGTCTTGATATATATACCAACTCTTTGGGATTCCTTGAAGATCAAGACTTACCATTTCATCCCCGGCAACTGTGATTCCAACACTTCCAAGTTCATAAATCACATTAAGTGAACTTGATCAAGTATTTTGGAATAGTCTTGCCTTTCTCCATTTTGATTTTTTGAACTTTGTCCTTCAGTGCCAATTTCCTTTGGTCATTGTTGTTCTGATACAAGTCTATCAATTTTTTCCACATAACATATAGAGTTTCCTTGCCATGGAGACTTGAGAAAGTGTGGTCTCAAACTCCCTCAAGGATTATCTGCCTTGCCTTCCCCACATACTTCTTCCATTTGGCCAAATTTTGTGTATCCAATGTTGTTGGAATAGGAATTTCTTGATCAACAAATTCCTTCAAGCCATTATCCTCTAGCACAACCTCCATTTTGTCCCTCCAGGCTACAAAATTCAAGTTTCCTTCCATTGCATACTTGAGCCGCAAACTATAGAACACCATCTATAGATATTGAAGTATGTATTGCAAATTCAAATTTCACCTATAACCCAAAACGCAGAACTTCGAAATCTCCTCTAGTATATTGTTCTTAGCTCTGATATCATGTAGAAAATCCTATAGATTCACAAGCTCATGCAATGTTCTAAAGAACATGACAAGAATCTACTTCTACTTTCAACCAGTGGAGGCCAATAGATCAACGAAAATACTATGAACAAGAAGAATGTAAATCAATAGCACATAACACAAGACTTATCTAGGGAAAGCCACTACTCAAAACCCTAGTACTTGTATTTCATATATCATAAATATGTGTGAATATACAAATCTTGTTGTCACTAAAACAATTCTGTATAAGTATGATCAACTCACTTAGCTCACAAGCTAGCTCTTGGCTAAGTATGATCAACTCACTCAGCTCACAAGCTAGCTCTTGGCAAATGCTTAGCCAATTCTACAGCTCTCCAAGCTCCTAATATCTTGTGTAATTCCTAGGATGAACAACCCGTTTTTAAAGGGAATTCATGCTTCTAAAACTGCGCAATCCAAACATAGGATCAATCTCTGATGCATGGATGATATTTAAACTCTAGTAAATAATACCACTGATAGTACATTGTCCTTGCACTCTAGTCTCAACTAGGTATTTTTCTAAACTGACATTCATGAGTTCTTCATGAGGGAATCTTCAGTTAACTGGAGCAGCACTAGTGCACCAACTGATTATTAGTTCTCTATTATTTCCTCAAATAGTTTGGAACTAATTTAACTGAACTTAAATCAGTAAATCGAGTGATCTAATTTCCAACTCAATTTAAACTCATATTGGACCCTTAAAACTCAGGGAGATCATATACATGACTATAGAAAGACTTCCAACTCGAAATTCCTATTATAATTAATTTAATTAAACTTAATTAACTATTTATAAGCTGCTATGACAATAGAATTCAATTTTAATTCTAATTTTAATTCAAGGACAAATTAAACTGGAATTTCTTGTTTTCGTTTCTCAACATTAAATACCTTTTACAAAAACTATTATCTTCAGAAGAGAAGAAAAAATGGGTCACAAAGATGCTAGGTTATGACTTTGAAATCATCTACAAAAAAGGGAAGAAAAATTTTGTTGCAGATGCACTCTCAAGTAAGGATGAGGATGTAGAAGAATCTTTTTGTTCTATTTCTATTATCCAACCAGATTGGATAAACAAAGCAAGGGATGAGTGGAAGAATGACGAAGAAGTGTGGGAACTCATTTAAAAGTTATAGAAAGATCCCAGTACATCTAATACATTTAGCTAGAAAAATGATTCGTTATGGTACAAAGATCGCTTATACCTCTGTAAGAATTCCCAACTCAAACAAAATATTCTTATGGAATTGCACACCTATCACTTAGGATGACACTCAGGATTTTGTAAAAATTACCACAGGGTTAAGAAGGAATTTTTTTGGATGACCTTAAATTTTATATTCGAAATTTTGTGGTAGAATGTTTGGTTTGCAAAAAAATAAAGTTTAGATATTTAAGACCTTGGGTCTGTTACAACCTTTATCCATTCCAAGTCAAAGTTGGGAGGAGGTTTCAATGGATTTTATCAGAGTTTTACCCAAGTATGAAGGAAAGAGTGTCATCATGATGGTAGTTGATAGACTTTCCAAGTATGCACAATTTTGTTCATTATCTCATCCATTTAAAGGCATTACAATTGATACTGCATTTATGGAAACAATTCAAAATCTATATGGAAACCCAAAGATTATTGTAACTAACATAGATCCCATTTTTACTGGAAATTTTTGGACGAAGTTATTTTCTTGTCTGGGTACTTAGTTAGCTCATATCTCATCTTATCATCCTCAATCTTATGGGAAAACTAGGATAGTGAACAAATTTTGGGAAGGATATCTTCACTGCTTTGCATCTGATAAATATACACAATGGGTCAAGTGGTTAAGTCTAGTTGAATGGAGGTATAATATTTCCTTCCATACTGCAGCCAAAATAACCCCAGTTATGGAACTTTATGGATATCATCCACCATCCATCACATCATCTTTAAGAGAAAATTCTAAGATTCAAGCAGTGTAAGATCACATCGAGCATCAACAACAAGTTCTCTAAGTCTTAAAGGATAACCTCACTTTGGCGCAAAATAGATTGAAAAAACAACCAGATCAACATCATATCAAAAGAAGTTTTGATGTAGGTGATTGTGTATTTCTACGACTACAACCATACAAACAACTGTCCCTCGAGCAAGATAAGAAGGATAATAAATTATCACCAAAGTATTATGGTCCATACAAGGTTTTGCAAAAGATTGGTACTATGGCATACAAATTGGAGCTTCCTCCATCTTCTTGAGTGCACCTATTTTTCGATGTTTCATGCTTAAATAAGGTCATAAGTGACAAGTTCCCAATTCAAACAACATTGCTAGAAATATAAAAGGAAGGAAAATTCATATTGGAACCTAAAGCAGACATAGAAACAAGAAATCGACAACTACAAAATCAATCAATTTTAGAGTATCTCTTCAAGTGGAAGAACTTACTCGCTGAAGATTCCACATGGGAAGTTGAGAATTTTATACAAAAGAATCCAAAACTTCTCAAGCATTAAGGAAACAACTTTTTTGAAGGTGAGGGCAATGTTTGGTCCCTATAATACTAGTGTATTCCCCCATTATTATTGTCACTGTAGCCCCTTATTGTTATTTGTGTGCCAATGTTGTCCCCATATTGTTATTATTGTGCCCCATAGAAGCCCACTATTGTTATTGTTTTTCCCTTACATTATTATTGTTAGGTCAGGTTTGACTATATTGTGACCCCTTAGACTCCTATATATAGAAAGGAGGTTTTTTCATTTGTATCATCCAAGAATTATTCATTTGTGTAATGTAAAGGAGGTTGTCCCCTCAAATAGGCTTATTTTGAAGTTGTTGACCTATCCCTTCTTCTCTTTTGTGAGTTGGTTTCATAACATAGCCTTAATAAAGTTGTGGACTACAATGATTGTCCTCTTTCATCTTATGAGATTGGTGCCTCAATAATTTTATAGTCTACCGCATGTGGAAGCTTCCATATTTTGTGGGGTAGTTGCCTCTAACAGGCCGGAGCCTACAAATTGATGTAAATAATTAAAGATATATTAGAGGAAGAGTTATTTGTTTTCTATGCCTTCTCGTGTTATTTCTATTTATGTTCATTATATGGTGATACATTGTGGTAAATAATGATATAATATTTATGATCAATGTTAAATGAATGTATAATTAGTTGACGTTAATAAATTGTAAAATTCAATTCACACTGATTCACCCTCCCCACCCCCCCTTAGTGTGAGTTTTGGTCCAAAAAGTGGTATTAGAGAAGGTACCTTGAGGAACAATTAACTATTGTAATGTTGAGTATCACGTAGAAATGGACACTACAAGAGAAGTGGGCAAGCCACCTATGTTTGATGGAATGAATTATGTATTATGGAAGATAAGGATGGAGACATATCTCATTTCTTTAGGAGGATAAGATTGGGAAATTGTGAAAACTGAATAAAATCCTTAATACCATTCCAGCATATGTAGCAGAGAAGGAAGTTTATACATATATTGCACAAGATAAGCATGCTATCTTAAGTGGCTTAGGAGAGTTACAATTGGTCAAAATGATGCAGTGCAAGTCAACTCATGATGTATGGAATAGAATAAAAACTTATTATGAAGGAGATAAGAAAGTTAAATAAGTCTAATTGCAAGCTCTTGGGGGCCAAATTGAAATTTTAGATATCAAATATGATGAGGACATTAATTCATATTTCCCTCATGCACAAAACACAGTTAACTCCACTACAGGTCTTAGTGAAGATGTCTCTAATAGTTATGTTGTTCGGAAAGTTTTGAGATTAGTTCCATAAATATTCAATTCTAAATTATCATCCCTTTAAGAAATCACAAAGGTTTACAAGATGATAGTAGATCAACCTCATGGAAATATTTCCTTATATGATTTAAGAATAAATAAAAATAATTCAGGATTCAAGGAAGTAACTTCTAGGGCACCAAAAGAAGAGAAAAAACAAAAGGACCAAGAGGAATCAAATTTTAATCAAGAAAAATGCAAGTTTTTTCAGAAGCTCAAAAGAGGAAAAAAAAAAAAAATCAAAGGTAGGATTCCATTAAAATGTTTTGAATGTGGAATAATTAGTCATCATGCATCTAAATTTCCTTATGCTAAGATGATTAAAAGTGATGATAAATTGACTTTCGAAACCAAGTATCAAAAGAAGAAGAAAATGGGAAGGAAAATTAACTTTTACTCGAAGTAACTAACTGACAGTGAAAGAAATGCAAGCATGACTAATGAAGAAAGGAATCAAATAGTATTCATAGCTGAGGTTGAAGAACCTGAAGTTGAAGTGGATCTTGAAGTAAATGAAATCAATATTATTAGGAAAAGAGAAAGTCACTTTATGCAATAGCTTCAAGACAAAAGTCTTAAGGAAGACATTGTTGTTGCTCTCAAACAGTAACTAGAATAAGCAAAAATGATGAAGGAATTTCTATTAGTAAATATAAATGAGAAGGAAAAAATATGTGAAAGCCTAAAAGAGGAAGTTGTCCTCTTAAGAGAAGAATTTGTAGGATCATCCTTGATTATCAAAGAGGCAGTAGGACACTCTGTGAAGAAATATGATAGTTTTACCTTTCACAAGGTCGCATTGCATGAAGACATTCAACTTCATGGAATTATTTACTCATATGAGTTAAGAATAAATAAAGAAAATTTAGGAGTCAAGGAAGAAACTTCGAGGGCACCAAAATAAGAGAAAACACATAAGGATCAAGAATATTCAAATTTCAATCAAGAATAAGCCAAGTTTGTTCGGAAGCTCAAGAGAAGAAAAAATAAGTTCAAAAATAAGCTTACTTTCAAATGTTTTGAAGGTGGAATAATTGGTCATTATGCATCTAATTTTTCTTATGCTAAGATTATTGAAAGTGATGATAAATTGAGATTCCAGCTGAAGTATCAAAAGAAGAAGAAAATGGAAGGAAAAAAACTTTTACTCAAAGGAACTATGTGATAGTGAAAGAAATGCAAGCATGACTAATGAAGAAAGGAATGAAATACTATTCATAGTTGAGGTTGAAGAACCTGAATTAGAAGTGGATCTTGAAGGGGGGACTCTAAATTTCATTAAAGGAAATCAGGATTCTTAGGAAAAGAGAAAGAAAAATGATGCAATAGCTTCAAGAGAAGAGTCTTAATGAAGACAATGTTGTTTCTCTCAAGCATTAACTAGAAGAAGCAAAAACGATCAAGGAATTTCTATTAGAAAAACCAAATGAGAAGGAAAAAATAAGTGAAAGCTAAAAGAGGAGGTTTTCCTCTTAAGAGAATAATTTGAACAATTGAATTCAAAGTTCCATAATGGGAATAAATCCTTAGATCATATTCTTAGCATGCAAAGGGATCCTCCTCTTATCAAGACAAATATTGGCTATTAAGAATGTGAGGAATCCAAAAGTAATGAGACCCCATGCTCATAAAATGAAACACACTCCAAAAATATTGATAATAGTTTTATATGATCAATTAGCATCTCACTTCAAGATTCAAAAAAGTAGTACCTCTAGCTAAGCAGTTTCACTTCAATGATTCTCAAGGAAATTTCGGAAAAGAGAAATGAAAGGAATTAGAATGAAGAGAAAGGATCCACAAATAGAAATGATACAAGGAATAAAATTAACATGGTTCATCCTGAAGAATCCACAAGAAACAATGGAACATGTGTTGGAAATAAACAAATGAGCATGTCTCATGCAAGGGTTGAACAAGAAGGAAATATGACTTCTCCGAGAAGAATATTCAAAAGATTGAGATATTATTCTTTTCCTAGGAATCAAATTAAGTTCATTGGTTATTGGTTCTTATGTACAATGTTTGGACACAAAGTGCAAGATTGTTGGACTGATGAAATGATTAGGTACCTAGATGGATACATGTGGACCAAATTAACATAATTCCTTAGTCATATATGAAAATGTTGAATCTTGATGTTTAAATAGCACGAGACTGCAAACTTAACTATGGATGGTACGATAGAGAAATATTTCCTATCAGTGCTATCAGATTGAGAAGAGGTGAAGGAAGACCTCGATTAGGTTCAATTCCTCATAACTAATCCCTTGAACAAAGTTTCTTCAAGATCATTACTTTTCAAATCAAAACTTGAAGAAGAAATTATTGTAAGAAGGAAGTATGTTGAATATGTTTTGATGGTGATATCTTAGATGTAAAAGGAATGAACACATATAACACATTTCTCTAGATAAAGAAAAGAGCACAAATATCATGGGAGTACAACAACAGTGGAAGCATAGTCTCAAGGGAGAACATAAACAATCATAGAAAAATAGTTGAAGCATGATCTCAAGGGGAGTATAAGCATAACAATATAGCCATGGTTTTAGGGGGAGAATAGGAAGAGTCACAAGAAAGAATCAAAATCAAGGTCTTATAGGGAGAATATATGTTAGAAATAAAGGAGAATGGGTTAGTTAGATCCACATGAACATCCAGGTGTCGATATTCATATAGGATCATTATCATGGTGATTTTCTATAGATATTTATGGCCCTTTACCATTGATGTAAAAGGGGGAGAGATTAAATACATTAAGATAATAAGAGGAAGGAATTTGAACATAGAGGTATTGTAGGAATTGTACCTACCTTTGAGCAGCGATATATTTTTTCCTTCACTGCTAGAGGAAGAGTTATTGATTCTTTTTGGCATCGAATGGCCATCAATGTCAATGGGTGTTACGATCAATGGTAAAGGCAGATATTGTTGCACATAGTGTTTTCATTCATGACAACAATATGTGATTGATGTCAAAGGGAATGTATGGGACAAAAATAGTAGGACTATCCTTGATTATCAAAGTAGTAGTAGGACCATATGTGAAGAAATATGATAGTTGGACCTTTCATAAGGTCTCATTTCATGAAAATATGGGTGCTTTAAGTTATTCATGTTTTTTATGAAGTTATGGTGCTCAAAATATTCAACAAATAGAATGGTTGCGTAGAGCTCATTGATAAATTTCCAATGATATATTATTCTTATAAAAACCCATCCTAGATGAGAAGCTATGGTTAGCTGAAAATAAACATTATATTAGGTAAAATTGCAAGGGAAAATTATAGGGCCAAACCCAAATTATCAAAATGTTAAACACTGCAAAAGATTAGGGTGGATCCATCATTGGACAAATAGATCAATGACCATGATCACATGGAGTTGAGCACTAGTTAACATTATTAAAGTGTGTGCATCTCTTGGGTCAATCTGTGATGCTCCTAATAGGTCAACCACTGGGTGAAGGTAAAGATGCATGATAGATAAACATCTAAATTGGACCAACCAAATAGTGACACGTGGGAAAGTGTTAATGGATAGTGATGTTGCTCCTTTGAACAAGTGACACATAGCTTATTTTCATAGTGAGTTGTGACACAATAGCTTAGATATGTGGGAGAAATATGCAAGGTTTAATGTGGCATAAAAGACAATGTCAGATGACACATGGAAGAACATGTTAATGTTGATTTTATAACAATAATGTGGAACAAATTGGGGCTTCAATGTGGCAGTGACAAATGCCAACTTTTGACTTGTGAAAATACCAAAAATAGGTGACACATGGAACCCCTCACAGGTTTCCACATAGCATGATGATTTCATGCTAATATTATCATGAAAATGATAAATGACCCTTCAGTATAGATCGTATGGGGAAGGTCACATGAAAATGTTGCTCCTTTGATTTTACGCATTGGCACATCTTTGGTTTGAATGGTTACATGGGTGTGGTTTTGAGTTTTGAAATCTAGTTAACTAGGGTGTAGCTATCATCCCATGGTTGAAGCTCAGAGTTTTATCACATGTGATACAATGAGTTCTACAATATGTAATAATTGTGAAGGTTTGATACTATTATCCAATATGGTTTATTTAAAAGTCAAGTTTCTCTCTGGTTTGTATTCTAGTTTTATTTATTTCATTGTCAATATTTTATCGCACATATCTGTTGAAGGGTTATGTTTATACAAAAATTAGTGTTGTTGCATTTGGTTTTTCATGTAGATTGTTCTCCTTGTTGATACATTGAAAGAGGGGCTTTTTGATTAATTGACGTGGATAGAACGCTACCTCACACATTGTAATCATGGCCTCCCGAAGGACTAAATCAATGTAGAATCATGCCATGGGGTCGAGCCACATTTAATATTTGACAAAAAATCAAATTCATAAACACAATATATCGAGTAACATTGATTAGTTGAGTTGGTATGATTCTTATGTTCGGTTTATGAGGTCATGTGTTTGACATCCATTGATTAACATGTTCAACGTTTTTGTGATATATGCTACCAATTTGTTGCATATTTAACAATTGTCAATGGTCAGTTTCAGAAATATAGAAATGCACCTAGAAACATGACTCATGTAGAACATTTAAGTTAATATAGGGTATATTATGGTTTCTTATGAGTTTTTGGAACATTATCTGTCCAAATTGAGATCTTGAAGAATTTTTATGATCATAATTTAGAGATAGATGTATATAGAAGGGTATGATGTTGTTTTGACTTATATTTTGTGACTATAATTTCTTATTTTAATTTTGAAGGTCCATAAGCATGTTGTGGGTGTTTTTGATACATGAAGTAAATAAGTTTTGAGAAAGGATTTGATTGATCAAATTGAAGTTCTAGTTGAATTAGGACCTATGTAGTAGTATTACAACTAGCAAGATTGATTGACATGACATTTTGGCATAGGTTGTATGGTAGTGCGGTGGTTTCATCTTGTGTGGTAGAGACCATGGTTGGTACAATGGTATTGTCTATGGAAGTGACAATGTTTACAAGTTTTGCTTGCAATTTGTGATAGTCTCTTTATACATAAATTCAATGATATATGATGATAGTGTATCTAGTTTGAAAATGAGATGAAATAGAGGTCCACAAGGAAGTTGAAGGAGGTTGGAGCCTCAATTAGGTTGGATCCCAGAGTAGGTTAGATCCTACTAATTATTAAGGTTTTAGCCTCAATCAATTTGTAGCCTATAGTGAGAAATTTCTTGCATCTTTTGTGTTTGGTGCCTTAATCAAGTTGTAGACTACTACAAGTGGCATATTGGATAATTTTTTGGGTACTTTCCTCTACCAAGTTGGAGCATGAAAATTGATCTAGGTTGGTGGTCACCAGCATATTCCACCTAGACCTCCAGTTGGTTTCATCAGTTTCCTTGCTTATAGAAGCATCGGCTATTTTGAGCAGTTTTCCACGTCTTGAACTTCTGAAGTTGTTTTGACCCCCTAAACGACGTTTTTTGAGGTATGTAGTTGGCTTGTTACCATAGGTGAGGATGTATGAAAAATATTGTATTAGTCAGACAGATATTTCCAATGATTTATCATATGCACCAAACAGATATCATATGACCAAGTTAATACCCTCAGAAGTTGGCTTCCCATCTAACCCCAATGGGGCCCACAAACTCTTGTGTTTCATCACCTGGGGTTATGGTTTTGGTTGTTTAGCGTTTTCACTTGTTATTCAATAATAGAAAGGCCCTTGAGCCTCATTGTAACACAACTCAGAGGCATGTAGGTACCACATCTCCTCTCAAAGATAAGCTACCATTTTTTGAGCTAGTTTATTTCCATTCTATATGTAACCATATTTCATTTCTTGATATTAATAAAATGAAGTTTTATTTCTGTTGCATATATGTCTTTAAATTTATATCTGTATTTTTTTATGTTCCTACATAAGTTCAAATCAATGAATCATAGTGGTCTTCTCTTTCTTTTTTTCTCTTTGCATGTCCCCAACGAGGTCAAGGTATAAGGAGTTAGGGCTCGAACTAGTTGAACCTTTGCAAGGTTGTCCTTGAAAACCCCGCCGACCTCCCATTGCGGAAGAGAAAAAGATCAAGGGGTAGGAGATTCTTTCAAAATATTGCTCGAGGAAGCCCTCGAGCGATAGAGGAACATGATGATGGATAATTTTTCCTAGATCCTTCGGCGACTACCCATAGGTGACACATCTTCATCTAACGGCCACTCTCGAGGTGCCACTCCTTTTAAGGTCCAAGCTAACTTTGACTGTTAGGTCCCTATAATAAAATTGATTCCCCCATTATTAGTGTGCCACATAGAATCCCACTATTGTTACTGTTGTGCCCTTATGTTATTACTGTTATGTTAGCTTGATTATATTGTGACCCCTTAGACTCCTATATATAGAAAGGAGGTTTAGTCATTTGTATCATCCATGAATTGCTCATTTGTGTAATGTAAAGGAGGTTTCCCCCTCAAAGAGGCTGAATTCTAAGGTGTTGATCTATCTTTTCTATCTTTTTGTGAGCTGGTTTCATAACATTTGGTATCAGAGCTTTGGATTCTAGGGTTTCACTACTCCAAACAAGTCATCGTGGAATTTTCGCTATAACGCTTTGTCTGCGATGTTTTAGAAGCTAAAACAAAAACCCATTTGAGCCGAAATCATTTTGAACTTTGGGTTTGAACTTCATAGCTTGTCTTGCAATATGTTTGGAGATATGATCTGAGGAAGTTAGGGTTTTCGTAGACTCTTGAATTACATTCCAAACAAGTGACCTTGGGAAAATTGTCATAACTTTTGTTTCGTAAGAAGTTTCAAAAATAGGACAGCATGTAGTTTTTCGTATATCAGTTTCAGAGACTAAGGTTAAAACAGTGACATGTGAAACTTCGTACAATTTTTCTCTACTGAACTAGTCTATAATCAAGTCACAGTGGGAGATTTGGCATAACGCTTCTTTGGAGAATCCAATCTTGATCAGACTTGCAGGGTTAGAAAGAGAACTGAAAGGAATACTGCAAGATGCAATTTCAGATATTTGAGATTCGCAGTTACAAAGATACAATAGGTTCAATATTAAGCTCTTACAAAGTGAAAAAAAGGTGTGTAGTTTTTTTTAAATTTTGCATAGGATTGGTTTGAAAGTTTGAAGGAATTCAAAGAGAATAGTGAAGAATCATTAGCACGAAGAAAGAAAATGGAAACACCTAGTAGGTAACCTGAAAAATCTAGCATGACTCGTGCAGAAGATGAAGAAATGCAACATGATATATCAAAATTACAAGACCAATTACAACAAATTTCACTCTCACAAAAGGTAACTATGGCCAAGATGAATGGCATGGAAGCTAATATGAATAGCGCACAAGTTAAGTTAGATGGCGTGGAAGCTAAGATGGATGGTATGGAATCTAAGATGAATGGCATGGATGCTAAGATGAATGGCATGGATGCTAAGATGGAATAATTCAAGATAAATTTGAATAAGTTACTACAAGAAATGGTTACTAATGGTGAAAGGGTAGTAAAGGAAACTCATGATGAGAAAAAAGAAATGTCAATCATGATTTCATAGACTCTAGTGTTGGATTGAAGACCCACCATGTTCCAAAAATTGATATGAGAAATTTTGATAGCAAGGATCCCAAAACATAGATACTACAGATGGAGCAATTTTTTGATCTCCATAATGTGAAAAACACACAAAAGGTAGATATTGCAACTTTATATTTGGAACCAAATCAGTTTGTATCGTATTCATGGATTTTCTATCGTAAACAAATTGTCACTTGGGTAATTTTTACGGAAAAAATGATATCACATTATGAGGATACAAAAAGCAACACCTTTTTTAGCCAACTAATAAATATCAAACAAAAGGGTTCAATGATGGAGCACATTAAGGACTTCCAAAAATTGAACATAAGAGTAAAAGATATTCCATAGGATCATAGGATTGATGTGTTCATAGGGACTTTAAAGAATAATATCCAACATGAGGTCCACCTTTGGGAACCTAATTCACTGGAGAAATAATTCAGGTTAACAAGAAAAATGGAAAGAAAAATTATGAGAACTAAGAAGCCTACCACTCACAACTATAGATATGGAAGTGTTGTTTCCCATAGACTTCCACCACCTACAAGGTTGACATCACAACAATTGGAAGAAAAAAGAGAAAAAGGGTTTTGTTATAGTTGTGATAGCAAATACACTAAAGGTCATAAGTGTGTTGAGAAGAAATTATTCTACATAGATTGTGAAGAGGAGGAAGAAAAGGAACAAGAAATTTCAAAAGAAGAGGATATACTCTAGGAACAAACCCTAGATAAAGAAGAAATGAAAATAACCATATCTTGTAATGCATTGGCTAGAATTACCACTCCTCAAACTATCAAGAAAGAAGGACATATCAAGAAGAAAAAGGTAATAGTGTTGATTGATTCAAGAAGTACCCATAATTTTATTCATTGTAAGATAGCCAAGGAATTGAATTGCTTTCTATATCTAGCACCAGAGTGTCAACTGATGGTTGCAAGTGGAGGAACAATAAATTACTCTAGAAAGTGCCATAATATCAAGCTATCCATGGGATAATATGTATTGAATAGCCCAATGCTTTCCATTCCAATGGGTGGTGTTGATGTTGTATTAGGAGTCTAATGGCTACAATACTTGGATTCAATAGCTTTTAATTTTGAAGAACATTTCATGAAATTTTGTGCGAAAGGAAAGGAAGTTGAATTAAGGGGTATTGCAGGGAAATCGGGAAAGATAATCAGCTCTAATGGTATGAAAAAGCTTCTAAAGAAAGAACAACGAGGTGTAATTGCATAATTATGTTCACTAGAGGATCCCACATTGAAATAATCTATTTCACCAGATCTCCAAAAAGTCTTGGACAATCATTCCAAGGTATTTGAGACTCCCAAAGGCCTCCCACCTATTCGTGATCACGATCATGCTATTAATTTGATCCCAGGAAGTGTTACTCCAAACATCAGGCCATATAGATATCCCTATGCCCAAAAGAGTGAAATTGAACGTATGGTTGCAGAAATTCTAGAGGCTGGTATAATTCAACCTAGTCAAAGTTCTTTCTCTACTCCAGTAGTATTGGTGGACAAGAAGGATGGCTCATGGCGCATGTGTCTGGATTATATGGAGATAAAAAAGCTCACTATTAAAGATAAATTTCCCATTCATGTCATTGATGAATTATTGGATGAATTGCATGGATCAATTTACTTCACCAAGTTGAATTTTCATTCAAGATATCGTCAAATCAGAATGAAGATTGAAGACATTTTGAAAACAACATTTAGAACTCATGAGGGTCATTATGAATTTTTGGTCATGCCTGTTGGCCTTAACAATGAACCTTCTACATCTCAAGGTTTGATGAATTCCATTTTCAAACCCTTCCTTAGAAAATTTGTGTTAGTATTTTTTGATGATATACTAATCTACAACAGGTCTTGGAAGGATCATGTTCAACATGTTGATAGGGTGCTCAAACTATTGGAGGAGGTTTCAATGGAATTTATCACAGGTTTACCCAAGTTCGAAGGAAAGAGTGTCATCATGGTCTTAGTTGACAGACTTACCAAGTATGCACACTTTTGTGCATTACCGTACCCATTTAAATCCAGTACAATTTCTACTGCATTTATGGAAACAATTAAAATGCTACATGGAAATCCAAAGATTATTGTAAGCGACAGGGATCCCATTTTCACTGGAAATTTTTGAACAAAATTATTTTCTTGTCTGGGTACTCAAATAGCTCATAGCTCATCTTATCATCCTCGATCTGATGGGAAAACTGATATAGTAAAAAAAAATTTGGAAGGATATCTTTGTTGCTTTGTATCTGATAAAAAGACACAATAGGTCAAATGGTTGCCTCTGGCTGAATGGTGCTATAATGCTTCCTTCCATACTGCAGCAAAAATGACCCCATTTATGGCACTTTATGGATATCATCGACCATCTTTCACATCATATTTAAGGGAAAATTCTAAGGTTCAAGCAGTGGAACATCACATCGAGCATCAACAACAAGTTCTCCAACTCTTAAAGGATAACCTCACGTTGGGACATAATAGAATGAAACAACAGGAACATCAAATCACAGCTAAATAAGTTTTGATGTCGGTGACTAGATATTCGTACGGCTAAAACCATATAAACAAATGCCCCTCAAGCAAGATAAGAAGGATAATAAATTATCACCAAAGTATCATGGTTTGTACAAGGTTTTGCAAAAGATTGGTACTATGGCATACAAATTGGAGCTTCTTGCAACTTCCCGAGTGCACCCAGTTTTCCATGTTTCATGTTTAAAGAAGGTTATAGGTGACAAGATCCCAATTCAAACAATATTGCCAAAACTTGAAGATGAAGGAAAAATCATATTGGAACCAGAAGCAGTCGCAAAAACAAGAACTCAACAATTATGAAATCAATCAATTTCAGAGTATCTCATCAAGTGGAAGAACTTATCCGCTGAAGATTCCACATGGGAGGATGAGAATTTTATACAGAAGCATCCATCACTACTCAAGCGTTGAGGACAATGCTTTTCAAAAGGAGAGGGGCATGTTAGGTCCCTATAATACTAGTGATTCACCCATTACTATTGTCATTGTAGCTCTTATTGTTATTATTGTGCCCCTATTGTCCCCATTTTGTTATTAGTGTGCCCCATAGAAACCCACTATTGTTATTATTGTGCCCTTATGTTATTACTATTATGTCGGCTTGATTATATTGTGACCCCTTAGACTCTTATATATAGAAGGGAGTTTTAGTCATTTGTATCGTCCAAGAATTGTTCATTTGTGTAATGTAGAGGAGGTTGCCCCCTCTAAGAGACTAAATTCTAAGGCATTGATCTATATTTTCTATCTTTTTGTGAGCTGGTTTCATAACATTGACATTCCCATATTCTAAGGCTAGATAGATGGAGACATCGTAGATAGATGGTTAAATATATTGGAAGAATATTTTTCGGTTCATGACTTTTCCAACCAGGGAAATGTTACTTGTTCACTCCTCAAAGTCGACCCCCATTTCAAGGACTGGTGGGAAACCTACTGTGAACAAAATGACGAGAGGGAATCCTCACTTT
Source organism: Pinus tabuliformis (assembly GCA_031772625.1). Taxonomy (NCBI): domain Eukaryota; kingdom Viridiplantae; phylum Streptophyta; class Pinopsida; order Pinales; family Pinaceae; genus Pinus; species Pinus tabuliformis. The sequence goes on from CM062809.1 coordinate 691,861,568, forward strand.
TTTCATCTGCACCCACTTTGAATTATTTCTGAGATGCCATCAAGGAACAATATTACCTTGTCAGGAGCTTTGAAGATGAATACATAATGTGGACCATGCTATGGCAAGGAAGGCACCAAGATGTGCCAGAGTTCATAAATGTTTTCCATACGCTTTGCACAAAGCTAGGTATGAAGGATTTTGAGTGAAATTAGTTACTAAAGTATTGTGGCTATCTACATAAGTACATCCAAGACTAGATGGAGGTCATGGACATCCCCTTGGTTTGTGTTGCCTATCGATATGTTGTCAAGATTGAGTATAAATTTGAATCGAAGAAGTGAGACTTCGGATCTATGAATCCAAAGGTATAGAAAGGTTCCCCAAAAATGCAGAACAAAGGACAAAACCAAGGCGGGATGACTCAGGACAACCCACCAAAGACACAAGCAAATAAAAATACCACGAAGAAAAATAAGGACACAAGGAAATGGTGCGCGCTCCATAATAGCCCCACTTACAACACAAGTGAGTGTCGAACCAAGAAGTCACTAGTGGCTAAGTTGAAGGCTTTCGAATTAGATGCATGTTCTGACTTTGAGTCAAAAACTGAAAAGGGGAAGAAGATTATTGGTGCGGAGCATAGTGCCACCACTGCCACCACTGAGATCTAAAATATTGAGCTTGAAGATCCAGAGGAGGGGGAGTGGCTCTTCCACTCACAAATGTGGGTGAAGGGTTCTTCGCTACAGTTCATTGTTGACAGTAAAAACCAAAAGAACCTTATTTCAGTAGAGCTCGTGAAAAGGTTGGGCCTATCGACCACACCACACCCATAGTCGTACACCATTGGATGGCTGCACCAAGGGTGAGATTGTCGGCCAACAGTGTTGCCTTCCCTACAACATCAAGACCTTCACAGATGAGGTATTGTGTGATTTTTCTCCTATTGAAGTTTTTGTTGTATAATTAGGCCAACAATACTTGTGGAAGCGTCATGTTGTGTATGAGTCTAGGCCTCGCACTATCATTATTTCATTGGGAAATAAGTTATATAGGATACCAGAGGTAGCACTGCCTACCACTGTCTCGTTATTGGAATTTTGAGGTCTAAAATAGGCCTCCTTAGAAAAGTGTACAATCAAAATAAAATTTATAAGAACCAATGGGATTCAATATGATGATATCAACCATGGGGGTGATTCACCATTTGTTGAGTAAAAAAGTAAAAAGATTAAAAAATAGAAAAATAATAAAACTACTTTTCCAACTCGTATTTTCAACTTATCTCCCTAAAGGTTTACTCAAATTTCAAGCAGGAGTACTCATTGGATGAAAAATTTAATTCATCATCCAAGAAGTACCCATGTTGCATACTTTCGATCGGCCCTGGTACATGAAAAGTGAGAAATACATGAAAAAACGTGATTGCAATCACGTTTTTCAAGTATTTCTCATTTTTTGTGTATGAGGGCCGATCAGAAATATGGAACATGGGTACTCCTTGAATGAAGAATTAAATTTTTCATCAAAAAAGTACTCCTGCTCGAAATTTCAGTAAAACCTTTGAGAGATAAGTTGAAAATATGAGTTGAAAAAATAGTTGTTTCTTTTTTCCCTCTAAAATTTGATGATATAGTCTAATCTTATTTTATTATTTCCACTATTATTTTATAATTTCCTTAGGAGGCCCATTTTAGACCTCAAAATTCCCCTAATGATTTGATCTCTGTCAAACAATGAAGTAAGGTGATTTCTAAGACTAGGAAATTTGTCTTCCTTATGATTCGCCCTCATGGAAAGAAGAAGATTGTGGAAACATCCACAACCTCTAGACAGGGCTCCCCCGAATGGAAACAACTGATGGAAAAGGTCATGGAAGAGTACAAAGACATCTTCACCTCACCCACAAGGGGTACCCCTACACTGTCAGGTGAAGTACTCCATCGATTTGGCCCTGGGCGTGCCGCTACCCAAGGAATTGATCTACTGCAGCTCTGTTATAGATTACGATGAAATTAAGAGGAAAATTCAGGAATTGTTGTAGAAAGGGAACACCAGGCCATGTTAATCACCCTCTATAAGCCTGATCGTGTTTGGATAAAAGAAAGATGCCACCTAGAGATTTTGTATTGACTATTAAGCACTAGACAAGTTCAATATCCAGAATAGGTATCTAATCCCATGGATTGATGACCTTCTAGACCAGATCAAGGGGGCCAAATATTTTAGAAAGATTTACTTGAAGTGCAAGTATCACCACAAACCAATTGAACCCTTTGATGTGTGGAAGACTACCTTCAAATCCAAGGATGGCCTTTTCGAATGGCTGGTCATGCCTTTCAGGTTGACGAATGCCCCCACAACCTTCATGTGACAGATAAATGACCTTGTATATCCCTTTACGAACTCATTCATGGTAGTGTACTTAGACGACATCTTGATCTTTAGTTCGAGTTGGGAAGGGTACATACACCATATCTGACAAGTCCTCCAAACCCTGCGATGACACAAATTGTGTGCCGATTTCGAGAAACACACTTTTCGTATGACTCTGTAATGTCCCCTAATAATAATAATAATAAATAACATAATATAATATTAAAAAAATAAGAAGATAAATGTTAAACAATAAAGAAAAAATAATAATAGTAAATAAATAATAAATAATGAAGGAAATATAATAATAATAAATAAATAAATGGAATAGTAAATAACAATACTAGAGTTCTAAATAAATATAAATAAAAGTAAACTATAAAAATAGTAAAAGTAAGTAAAGCTAACGAAAAGTAAAATAGAATAAAAAAAATTAAATTAAGAGAACTATAAAAATAGTAAAAATAAGTAAAATTATCAAAAAGTAAAAAGGAATAAAATAAGAAAGAATTATATTGAAAGAATTATTAAATTAAGTAAAACTTAAAATAAAGAAATAAAAGTTGCATGTTGACACATGGAATGTGTGCATGCAGTCTCCTCTCCATTGTTTGGTTTATTTAAAAGACGAAGAGGAAGATGGGACTCATCCTTCCTTCCCCTATTCTCTGGGGAGTAAAGAGTGGTGAGACAAAAGATTCTCTGATAGTAGTACGTTGATTGAGGGCTCAAGGGTGGCCAATTGTAGAAATACTATATGCAGCTGAGCCTACGACTGGGTGAAGAGTCATTCCCAAAACTTTGTTGTGTTTAACAAGATTCAAATAGAATTCAACTTCAAAATTACAAGTAAGGAATATGATCGCTACAGGTAAGTTGTCTTTTCTCATATTTCTCAAAACATCTATGTTAATTAGTTGAATGGAGGTGTATTGATTGTAAATCGCATAATTGATTTAATTAGTTGCATGTTTTAATTTTGTGGTTATTACGTATGGTATTAGAGTGGGTTTCGACTCTTTGTGACCTCTAGGTAGAAGATTAAGAAAAACACCTAATTAAATTTATCAATATATTTTGTGATAATAAGGAAAGGTTTCGACTCTATATGACCTCTAGATAGAAGATTCAAAAAAACACTTAATTAAATTTATCAATATATTTTGTGATAATAAGTAAAAATTTAATAAGCACAAAAAAAACCTCTTTTTACAATTTGTACATCCAAAAAATTAAATAATTTTAAATAAAATCATTATTATATAATTAATAAATAAATAATATTTCTAAAATAGATAAACTTTCCTTATTCTTAATATAAAATTGGGCACTTTTCATTTGCATGTAATTATATACATGTGTATTTTTGAATCTATGGTTATAGCTTTAATTTAAAATAATTCTATTGAAAAATAACTTTATACAACTATTATTACAATATTGCATACATGCATATTTTAAACATATTATAATTCTTTTATTAAAAAAAAATAAACAAATATAATCCTACATCAAACCTTGCATGAATAACGTACGGGTGAAATAAGGTGAGAGAGGCTCTACCCGAGTGGAAAGAATTGAGATATTTATATTGAAAGGGTCTGGTAACTTTCAAGAATGAAGTTAAAGTGGTTAAGAATTTTTGTCGTATCTCTCTCGGAATTTTGTTGTTTGCTTCCAGTATTGACCAACAAATTTAATCATATTGACTTGATTATCTCCTATGTTCTTAACATAATATTGAGAATTCGTTATTAAGTACGTTATTATAAAAATAACTCACCGTGAAGTAAGAATATTGTTATGGTTCTTACTACAATGTATTGTGTTATAAAATTATAGTTGTAAATTTAGATTCATGATATTCTAAATTTAATCTCAAAATATTGTTATTTATACAATATAATAATAATCTGTAATCTCATCTCAATTATAATATCTTACGATTATGAAACATAATACGATTTAAGAAAAATAAATAAACAGATTGCAAAATAAAATTTGCATTTAACATTTTGAAATGAAAATGGAAAAACATTAAGAATTATCCTTATACCTTTATATGCATAATATATAGATTTTTATTAAAAATTTTGAAATATAATTGAATTCAATTCGGTTAAAATTGTATTTATATAGATGTAGCATAAAGATTTTTATTAAAAAGTTTGAAGTAAAATTGAATCCAATTCCGTTAAAATTTTAAATATTTTTAGTATATTTTAGAATGTATATAGATTATATAATGCATATATATGTTTATCTAATTTGAATGTGATACCATTATATATAGAAGTAAAACAAAATAAGCAAATAAAATATGACTCTTTATTTTATAATGACAAATTATTTTATGGCATAATTAATTTATTGATAATAAATATCATTTATATTTGAATAGAATATAAATTACAAAATTTATTATTAGTAATATTTAGTAATGATGGTTTTTATTTATGAAATTTCTAATTGATTACATAGTATGGATTTACTTTGAGGACGTTGCTTTTCAAATAGAGAAAGAACAATTGTTTATATAAAAAGTTTGAAGACTTATGAAATAGGGATAAATGATCATATTTTCCTTTCATCTAGGGGAGGATATTTTGGGTGTAATATAAAATCTATAGAAATTTAAGTTTTGGTTTGAAAGATATATAGCCTTTTTGGAAGTGTTAAAAAATAAATAAATAAATTGAACATCTGAATCATGTCTAATTGCTTAAATTTTATGGTACAATGTATGAGATTACAATTTTGTTTATGTCAACATGGAAATGTTGAATTATAAAGAGTGATGATGTTTCATGATATGATGGTATGAGGATAATGATGTTGTATGCTCATGATAGATATGATATGCATAGGAATTATGATGTTATGATAACATGTTTATTAACATGTGGTTCATTTACTATGTAATGATATGTCTTTGATGATATGTTGATGTTATAACTTAAGATGACATTATGATATGAAGCATGTGGTAATTGTATGTAGATTTATGACACGGAAAATTTTGTGATAACAATGATTTTATGTTCTCATGATGGCATTGATCTAGAATCTTTTGCTTATAGATGTGCTAAAGAATTACATGCATAAATTGTAGCTTAACATAGAAAACTTAATATACACATGAGAGAAGAGGAGAAACACATAAAGCATGAAAGAAGACAACAAGACCTGATAACGGACTTTGTCCGACTTGGACTACGTCTTCGGGCCCTGCTCGATCAATGGGGAGGCCTTCATTCATTAAGTGGCATGAGAAAAAAGAGTACAAGCATCAGTTACAAAAAGGCATTTTATACTTCCATACTGAAAAATGGCCGAAAAATGTGGAACTCTGATGGAGAAACAGACAGTGCCATTGCATTCACAGTGTCGGGAAGTGCTGAAACCATTTAAAAATTTGTCAAACTTTGACAAAGTGAAAATGCGGCCCTCCTGCAAAATTTTGCCTCGAACTGCATGCATTTCCTCCTCTGCCTAGACGCAATGAAAAACTATGTTTAAATAACAATTGGTCAGTGGATTTCTCAATAAGCCCATTGGCGGAATTGATTAAGGTTTTGGATAGTATGGAGCAGGTCAGGGGTTCAAACCCATCCTCCTCCCTTTGTTTACATAACAAATCTTTTTTTTAAACTAAAATGTTGGTTTGGTTGGGCCCACCCACCATACCTTCGTTGTCTCCATACATCACATGGTCAGTCGTTGCATGTTGGGGCTGGGTCCATGCCCCAAGGGGCGGCCCACCCAATCCAATTTTTTGTTTCATGGTGTGGGTTGTGGCTCCATGGGAGGTTTCGTGGATCCGTGGGAGGGTCCAGGGCTCGTGGCCTACCCCTCCACCATACATGTTTTTTTTATTATATGCGGATGAGCGTTGGGGTGGCAGGGTTGGTGGCCTACCAACCCCCTTTTTATATATTTTTTTCTATATAAAAACAATTGGTGCAATTTTGGAAATTTGGTTTTTGACCGAAGGAGTCTTTTAACGAGGCCATGATTTTGCCCAGAATCCGGCTGAAGTTTTCCAGATTCCATTAGCTGGAAAAGTCCAAATTATGCCTTCATTAATCCTGCCCAATCATCAAAAGTCAACCCAACTTTGACTGCCTCTATCTCCTTCATACGAACTTGGATTAGAGTGTCATTCACACTGTTGGAACCAGGGCGACGAGCACTTCGATCTAACGTCAAGTTCATTGCCTGCCACTTTGAATTTTGAGCCTTTCCCATGCCACTAGTGTCTAGAGATCCTCCTGGATCAATCCTCCCCATTGAGGACCTTTTGGACTGCCAAAAGATTTATCAGTCAATTGGCAAGTGAAGGAATCGTTCCCTCACTCTTTCTTTTTCCAGCCATTTTGCCTTGCTAGGGTGCATCCCCTTGAAACCAACTCGAGGTATTCCACATATCCCCGTCGTGAAGTCCTGGTTCTTCTATCAAGGATGATGTCTTTAGGCAAATCATTGAGGTACTCTGGTGCAAAGTCATCAACTGTAGGAATTGTGCCCACCTCTTCGGTGTCCATAATCAATGGTGGCTCATACAACTTTAAGCACTCACTACGAAGTACATTTGCATGTATATCGATAAATCGAGATGAAAGTCATTGTTTCCAATCTTCTCCAAAATAGTGAATGGACCATATTGGATTGGTCGCAACTTCTTCCCTTCTCCCTTACTTCTTGTCCTTGCTGATATGGAACCACACTTTGTCGCCCACTTGAAATTGATGGTCGACTCAGTGTTTTTCATGTCGAGCCTTGTACTGGGCTTGAATTTTCTCCAACTGCTTCTGTATTGCTTGGTGAATCAACTAGATTTGTTAAATGAACCACTGCGCTTTGTCCTTGTCATCACGTCCACTGGAGTCATCTTCCCTTCCAAAGACCATATCAAAAGGGTCTTTTCCCAAGTAGCCAAAACATGTCTCAAATGGTGAATGATGTGTAGATGAGTGCACTGCTCAGTTGTAGGAATGTTGCACATATGGAAGATTCTCATCCCACAACTTAGGATGTTTCCCACAATAGCCTCACAAAAAGTGTACCACGGTGTGGTTTAAAACCTCTGTCTATCCATCTGTTTGTGGATGGAATGTCGTGCTTCTGTTTGAATTGGTGTCCATCATCTTTCACAAGCTGGTCCAAAACTCTCCGATAAAGCAAGAGTCCTGATCTGACACAATCGATGTGGTAAACCCAAAATGGACCCAAACATGCTGAAAGAAAATATGAGTAGCCTGCTCTGCAGTGATATGCTTTTTATAAGGCATCAAAATACACATCTTACTAAAACAGTCAACGACGACATACAAATAGTCGTGACTTTTCCTATACAAAGGTAAAACTCCTACAAAATCCATCGACACACTTTCCCATGGATGACTCGGAATAGGGAGTGGTGTGTATAGCTTGAGTTTTCTATTAGAGGGCTTTGAAACAGAACACATCACACACCCCTTTACATAGCGAGTCACAATGTTCTTCATGTGAGGCCAAAAACAAAATCCTTGTACATGACACAAAATTTTTTCAATACCAAAATGACCAGACACAAGGAAGGTGTGGGCCTCCTGGATTACATATACCCTTTCTCCTGTGGGTATGCATAATTTCCCAAGGTGATACAACAATTTCCCTTGCAAGTGATAGTTGTCCACCTGTGAACCATGGGTTAGTTTTTCATAAATCTCCTTAAAGTCATCATCATTAGCATATTGTTCAACATAACTTTCAAAAGATAATGAAGCATTATGCAAAATAACAGAAGCAGAAATAGGAGGGTGAGATAGCATATCGGCCACTTTGTTGCTAGTGCCCTTCTTATACTTTATTACCATATGAAACTACTGAAGAAAACCCATCCACCTGAAATGATGACATTGTTGCAACTTGGTTTGTGACTGAGGATACTTCAAGGGCTGATCATCCATATGGATGATGGTCTCCTTGCTGATTAGGTAGTGTTTCCACTTTTTCACACTCTGGACCAAGGCATATAACTCTTTGTCATAAGTGGGATAGTTTATCACAGCCTGAGAGAACTTCTCTGAATGGTAACATATCGGCTTCTTTTGTTGCATCAATACAAATCCCATGGCATATCTGTTGGTGCCTGTCTTGATCTCGAATGGCTATTGGAGATCTGGTAAGGCCAAGACCGGTGTGATGCTGATCTTTTCTTTCAATGTTTCGAAGGACCTCTGCTACTTTCCTCGCCATTGAAAGACTCGCTTTACACTTGTCAATGCGTGTAAAGGTGCTGCAATAATAGAGAAATTGGTAATAAATCTCCTCCAATACTGTACTGCACCTAAAAAGCTGTGAACCTCGGTTACACTAGTAAGCTTAGGCCAATTTACAATTGCTTCAACTTTAGAGGGATCAATTTTTTGCTGACCATGACCAACAATATGTCCTAGGTAAACCAAAGAGGTTTCCCAAACTCACACTTTGACAATTTTACATAAATTTTTCATTTTTACACACATCAAGCACTTTTTCACATGGCATACATGTTCATTCCAACTTTTACTAAAGATAAGAATATCATCTAGATAGTCAAGAACAAATTCGTCAATGAAAGGCCTAAAGAGATCATTCATGACCCTCATGAAAGTCACTGGAGTGTTGCAAAGTCCGAATGACATCACCATCCATTCAAACAACCCCTGTTTGGTCTTGAAGGTGGTTTTCCACACATCTTGCTCTGCAATTCGGACCTGGTGATAATCACTACGCAAATCCAATTTGGTGAAATAGATAGGATTCTTTAACTGATCTAATAAGTCATCAATGCAAGGAAGGGGGTAACGATTTTTCACTATGATTTTGTTTAGTGCTCGATAATCCACGCACATCCTCCATGTGTCATCTTTCTTTGGCACTAACACAATCGGTGAGCCGCGTGGAGAAGTGCTTGGTCTGATAACCCCTTGGTTCAATAGTTCCTGCACCTGCTTTTTGATCTCCTCCATCTCAATGGTCAACATCCTATACATGCCAATATTTGGTAAAGGAGCGTCATGTTGCAAATGGATCTCATGTTGGATTTCCCTCTTCGGAGGTAATCCCCTTGGTTCCCGAAACATCTCATAATTGTTAGAAATTAATTCACATAATTCCTTTCTATGCACATGATCACAACCCTGGAAAGCATCAAATAATTATGCATCTTTTCCCCTTACAACCATAAGCATGCAACCCTTACTGGGATTCACCAACCTCTTCATTTGTCCTGCACTTACAAGGTTGGCATTGATTTTAGTTTGATGAGCCCTTACAATATATTCTACCCCATATTTTGTGATTTGGTATTTGTTTTCATGACGGAAGAATATTGCCTTTCTATCATATAGATATGGACTCTGTAACACCATGCCATAGATATCCAATGGTATCACATCAAGTCTTACCTCATCCACTAACTTAGAAGAAATCACAAATTTAACCTTACACTGCTTAGTTACATTCAGTTTTTCTTTATCATGTATCCATCCAAGTGGGTAAGGTTTTGGATGTGGTTTAGTTTCCAAGCCTAGTTTCTTTACCAAGGACTCTAAAATTAAGTTTGCTTGGGATCCAATATCAATTAGAGTTTCCACTTTTGTATGATTTATGATCTCTAATATAAAATAGCTCAATTCTCTTTCGTTCATTAGGAAGACACTCATCTATTGAACTAGTGCCTTCATGTGATTCAAAATTAACATGAGGTGTAAGAGTACCTTTCGTTCTTGCTGCTATGATCACTGCTTCATCTCCAAAATCGAATCCAAGGTCTTGCTGCACAGTTGCCACTATCTTCTTCTTTCCTTTTCCTCCATACTTCTTTGGCCTCCTTTCCGGGTACTATTTCCAACAATGATCGTCGTCATGACCTTCCTTTTTGCAGTGATTGCAATAAGGTCTTTCTCCTTCATCTTTTTTGGTTGATGACATCCTCTTCTCCTTTCTTTTTCCTTTCACTTTGGGTTTTCGATTTGGAGGTTTGAAAGGTGGTTTCTTGAAATGCTCATCTCTTTCATTTTTCCCCCTGTTCTCAAGATGAATTGCCTTTACACTAGTAGAGTCAATAGTATTTGGTTCAAACAATAATAATGAATGTCTAAGGCAACTATGTAATGATCCAATATACTTAGTTACTACTTCAGGTGAGTCAAGTGCAATGCCCAAATTAAGTGCCTGTTTTCTAAATTCCTATGTAAAGCTTTGAACATTCTGACCTCTGCCTTGCCTTAAGTATTTCCAATCCATTAAGGCTTTTCTTTATAACCTAAGGGATAGAATTGTTCCTTTAATGCAGAAATGAAATTAGGCCATGAAGAAAGAAGATTACCCACACTCTTACTATGTTGCAATTTTCTCTCCCACCAAACGAGAGCAGTGCTACTTAGCCGAAGAGAGGCCAGCTGAATCTTTGCCTCGTCCTCATTGATCGACTAAATCTTGCAATAGATTTCAATTTGCCTAATCTAGTTACTAAGCTTTAATGCATTACTTTCACCGTTAAACATGGGAAGATCAAATTCGACATCTAATTTAAAGAAAGGTTTCCTAGATGCATCCCTTGAATTTCTATGATGATGGTGATGAGAGGAAGAAGAACTTTCACACATGGAAGTAGAAGGAGGGGGTTCTTCTCCACCATTTCCATGCATTAGAACCTTGCTCTTTTGGTTTTCTCTCTTTTGCTTTCTCCAACCTTCAAAGCAACTGACCAACATTCTCTGCAATTGTATAGAAGGTTTTGCCTCTTCATCTGCCATGTTTCTCCTTCGATGCATACACCCTACTTCAGGATTAAAAGAATTTAGTTTTGCTTTGCCTCTTCAGAGCCGGTTTCTTGTTAGAATACAAACATGCAATTCACATCTAAAAAAATACCTGCCCTGATACCACTTGATCCAAAATATTTTTCTTATAGATGTGTTAAAGAATTACATGCATAAATTCTAGCTTAACATAGAAAACTTAATGTGCACATGAAAGAAGAGGAGAAACATATAAAGAATGAAAGAAGACAACAAGACTTGATAATGGAGTTCGTCCGACTTGGACTATGTCTCGGGGCCCTGCTCGATCAACAGGGAGGCCTTCATTCATTAAGTGGCATGAGAAAGAAGAGTACAAGCATCCATTACAAAAAGGACATTTATACCTCCATACTGAAAAATAGCTGAGAAATGCAGAACTTTGATGGAGAAATGGATAGCGCCATTGTGTTCATGGCATCAAGAAGTGATGAAACCATATAAAATTTGTCAAATTCTGACAAAGTGAAAATTTGGCCCTCCTGCAAAATTCTGCCTCGAACTGTGTGCACTGCCTCCTCTGCCTGGGCGCACTGACAAACTACATTTAAATAACAATTAGTCGATGGATTTCTCAATAAATCCATTGGTGGAATTGGTTAACGTTCTGGTTAGTATGGAGGAGGTCGGGCGATCAAATCCCGCCTCCCCCCTTTTTTTACATAACAAATGTTTTTTTAAACTAAAATGTTGGTTGGGTCGGGCCCACCTTGGGCGGCCCGCCCACTGTACCTCCACTGTCTCCATACATGACATGGCTGGTAGTTGCGTGTTGGGGCTGGGTCCATGCCCCAAGGGTCGGCTCGCCCAATCCATTGTTTTGTTTCATGGTGTGGATTGTGGCTTCGTGGGAGGTTTCGTGGATTCATGTCAGGGGTTGGGGGTCATGGACCACCCCTCCAGCATACATGTTTTTTTTTATTATGTGGATGAGTGTTGGGGTGGAGGGGTTGGTGGCCTGCCACCCCCTTTTTTTATATATTTTTTGCTATATAAAAACAAATGGTGAAATTTTGGAAATTTGGTTTTGGACCGAAGGAGCCTTTTTAATGAGGCCATGATTTTGCCCAGAATCTAGCTATATTTGGCCAGATTCTATCCATCAGAAAAGTTCAAATTATGCCTTCATTAATCCTGCCCAATCATCAAAAGTCAACCCAAATTTGACTGCCTCTATCTCCTTCATCCAGACTCGGATTAGAGTGTCATTTGCATCGTTGGAATCAGGGTGATGAGCACTTCGATTTGATGTCAAGTTCATCACCTTTCCGCCACTTTAAATTTTGAGCCTTTTCCATGCCACTGGTGTCTGGAGATCCTATTGGATTAGGCATGCAAGGCTTTTCATGTGGATTATTTTCTATGATACTATGGTGTTATAGCTAATGCATTGGATGTATGTTGAGATGGGTGATTGAAAGGAAATCCACAAATGGGCCAAGAAGGCAGGTTTATTTGAGGATCTCGTAGGAGCCCATACCTGTGAGGGAGAATATGTAACACCATATGGGTTGGGGACAAAATCAATCAACACTACATATGCCAGAGGTTCCTTTGCCTTATATAGCTCTTGATGGATAGCTCTTGAGGGGCTATGGGACCATCTTGAGGAGGCCAAGTGCCTGATATTGTAGGTTAGGTGCGTGATATTGGATTGGGATGTTGAAGTCCAGTGGGGGTGTATGGACTTTCATGCCTAGGGTTGTGCACCTTTGTAGGTGTGGAGGGAGTGGGCTAGCCTTACGAGATGCTTGGAGTCATTGAGTACTGGGACTGGATGCCTATCTTGGGGTAGATGAGGTCTGAGTTGGGCGCGACCCTTGGGGCCAGCCTTCAGCTATGGTACAGATCGATGAGGCTTATGCCTGGTTCCAAAACTGGGAAAAAGGACAGAGATTCCTTGAGGTTTTCTAGGTGTTGTGAAAAATTTCGATGCCTGCTAGTTATACTACTTCAGCAGAGGGTGTAGGGCAAACATGAACTAATAAATAACTAAATAAATAAAACGTTAAATGATTCAACCTAACTGTAGGACAAAGTTCCTTAAAGGGGGGGAGTATGTAATATCCCCTAATAATAATAATAATAAATAATAAATAATATAATATAATATTAAAAAAGAGCAAATAAATGATAAACAATAAAGAAAAGATAATAATAGTAAATAAATAATAAATAATGAAGAAAATATAATAATAATAATAAATAAATAAAATAGTAAATAACAATACTAGAGTTCTAAATAAATATAAATTAAATTAAACTATAAAAATAGTAAAATTAAGTAAAGTTAACAAAAATTAAAATAAAATAAGAAAGAGTTAAATTAAGTAAACTATAAAAATAAGTAAAGTTATCAAAAAGTAAAAAGGAATAAAATAAAAAAGAATTATTAAATTAAGTAAAACTTAAAATAAAGAAATAAAAGTTGCATGTTGACACATGGAATGTGTGCATACAATCCCCTCTCCATTGTTTGGTCTATTTAATAGATGAAAAGGAAGATGAGAATCATCATTCCTTCCCCCATTCTCTAGGGAAAAAATTGTGGTGAGACAAATAATTCCCTCATAGTAGTACATTGATTGAGGGCTCGAGGGTGGCTAGTTATAGAAAGATTACGTGCAGTTGAGCCTACGATTGGGTGGAGAGTCGACCCAAAAACATTGTTTTGGTTAGCAAGATTCAAATAGTGTTCAACTTCGAAATTAAAAGTAAGGAATATGATCACTACAGGTAAGTTGTATTTGCTCCTATTTCTAAAAAATTATATGCTAATTAGTTGAATAGAGGTGTATGGGTAGTAAATCATATAATTGATTTAATTAGTTGCATGTTTTAATTTCGGGGTTGTTATAGAACCATGTTCAATATCTGGGGTACATCATTAATTAGTGGATGGTGCATGTGGACCCAACCAAGATACAAGTTATTAGATATTGTGCAGCCCCAACCAATCTAACAGATCTGCGCAAATTTATGGGCCTTTCCAATTTCTATCATAGATTCATGTTGAGATTCTCTCATATGACTTGGCCTTTGATTCAAGTCATCGAGGGTGGAGCGAAAGAAAATTTATTTTGGTATGAATCCCAACAAATTTCATTTGTTGAGTTGAAGAATAACCTCTCCTCTACACCAGCGCTCATATTACCAGACTTGCAACAACCATTTGAAATTGATACAGACACCTTCAACTATGTTATTGATGTAGTTCTTACCCAGGAGGGGAATCCAATGGCATATCACAGTGAGAAACATTCAAATACAGTCCAAAAGTATCCCACTTATGACAAATAGATATATTCTATTGTGCAGGTCTTCCAATAATGGAATAATTACATTTTGGGGAAGGAAATGGTCATCCACATAAACCACCTGACAAAAGTAGTTCATATAGATATAAGGGAAGTTGTAGAATAATTTCCATCAGAAATGGTCCACATATTTGCAAAAGTTTCATTTGAACATAAAATACAAGAAGGGTAGCACCAATAATGTTGCAAACTATCTCAGTCGACCACTGGTCATGGCGTTGACCATTGTGCTTGACTCTTGTGGACACAAGACTTCGAGGTGGTCGCATTTTTACAAGAGAGATCTAGAATTCGGTAGCACCTACCAGATTCTCCTAGAAGGCAAGAAAGTTCCATATTTTCACCTCCATGGCACATGTTGTGCCACATGGGACACCTCTGTGTTCCTACAAGTGAGTGTGCCAATATGATTTGGGCAGTGCACTACAACCACATCGCTGGACACTTTAAAGTAGAGAAAAAATTGGTATTGATGTAGAAATATTTTTATTGGCCAAAATTTGACAAGATGTTGGGAAGTACATCAGATCCCGCACTACCTGTTTCATTGCCAAACAAAGAATCAAGAAGAAAGACCTGTATACTCTTATGCCTACTCCTAGTCGGCCTTGGGAATCCATCTCCATGTATTACATTGTTGGGTTGTGTTATATTCTTTCCATGACTAGCCCACGTAGTTAACCTGGGGGTTAGAAGGGGGGCGGAGCCCCCCCTTCGTTGCACCAATTACGTAGTGGGGGGGTCACAGGGGGATTTGAGGGGTGCAGGTAACCCCACTCTATGCGATCTAGGACAACACCCCGGAAAATTTTTGTTTTGGAACCTATGTTAGGTTGGGCAAACCCACCTATGGTTTTGTGCATGAACTTTGCACATGTTTTTGGATGTGATGATTTTCGGTCCATGGTTTTGGACGAGATGGTTTTCGGTCCATGGTATTGGATGCTTCACCATGTATAAATATGTATTGTAACATTGAAAGGAACATAATGAAAAATAAACCTGCTAGTCCCAGTTTTCGGATACAAGGGAAAATCTCTGTGTATATGTGTTTTATGTGTTATGCTCTCGCATTGTTTATTTTCTGTGTTTTAGAATTCATATGCAGGTAATTTCTGTATGGGGTTAAAACCTAAATTTGGTATCGGAGCTATTTTGGCTTCAAGGGGATGCCTTTGTTGCTGAGGGGTTTTACTCAGGCCTGTGGTAGACCTATTTCAGTGGGAGATCTGCGAGATAAATTCTAGTGGCAAAAGAAGATGGCGAGTAGTGAAAAGATAGAGATCAAGAAATTTAATGGTCAGAGTTTTGATTTGTGGAAACTCGAGATGAAGGATCTGTTGCTGGATAAAGATCAGTGGATCGTGGTAGATCTGGGTACTAAACCAACGGGAGTATCTGATGAAGAATGGAAGAAGTTGGATCGGAAGGCAAAGAGCACAATACGATTTTGTGCCTCAGATTCAGTATTGCTGAATGTATTAGGGGAAGCTACAACGAAGGATTTGTGGGACAAGTTAGGGACTTTGTACCAATATAAGTCTCTAGTGAATAAACTATTCCTATGAAAAAAGTGGTATAACTTGAGGATGAAAGATGGAGACTCAGTGATAGAGCATCTAAATGAATTTAATACAGTGGTAAGTCAGTTATCGTCTGTTGATATCAAAATTTTAGATGAAGATAATTGCATTAGTTTGTTGTGTTCTCTCCCAGATTCATGGGATAGTTTGGTTATTGCAATAGGTAGCAATGCAACTTCCTTGCAGTTTGATGAAATAGTCTCATCGTTGCTGACGGAGGAGATGAGACAGGAAAATATGGAGAGCCAGAATGGTGATGCCTTGTCGGTATGAGGGTGGTCCTAGAACAAGAAAAAAATAAGTCATCGAGTGGGAGATATAAATCTAGAGGGAGATCTAAGTCTCTAGGAAAACCTATAAAGGTGGTTTACTGGAAATGTGGAAAGGAAGGGCACTACAAAAGGGACTATAAATATAAAGCTCCTGACAAAGGAAAGGGATCTGATGATGCTCCTTCTGCAGAGGTGAAAACCACCTCAGATGAAGGTGCGGATGTGTAATTGGCTTCTTCAAGTACACATGTAGATCATGAGGCATGGTTGATTGACTCAGGTGCATCCTTTCACTTCACTCCCCATAGAGAGTTGTTCTGTGAGTATGAGAAATACAATGGTGGTGATGTCTTCTCAGGGGATGATAGGAAGGCTAGAATCGTTGGCCGTAGAAAATTAAAGTTGAAGTTGCAAGGTGGAAGGGTTAGAACACTTCCGGGTGTTCCACATATTCCTGCATTGGCCAGAAATCTAATTTTTGTAAGCAAGATGGATGATGCATGTGTAAAAATAGTGTTCAAAAAGGATACCTGCAAGATGGTTCGGGGAGCACTGATATTGATGTGGGGAGTTTGGATTGGAACTCTATACAAGCTACAAGGTAGCACTGTTGTTGATGGGTGCAATAGTTCTGTGGTTCCTGAAAGTGGAATAGAAAATCTAGTGGTCTCTGGAGAGAAGAACATGTTGTGGCATCAAAGGCTTGGACATATTGGAGAGAAGGGCCTTCGAATACTTCATGGTAAAGGTACGATAGAAGGTATGAGTAATAGCTCTCTGCATTTTGATTTCTGTGAAAATTGTGTATATGGGAAGCAGAATCGGGTGAGTTTCCCCTCTGGTGGTAAGAGGGCGAAACATATATTAGAACTTGTGCACAGTGATGTGTTTGGACCTATGAAGGTTCCATCACTAGGTAAGTCTATGTACTATGTATCATTTATAGATGACTTCTCAAGGATTACATGGATATATTTCCTTAAGAAGAAATATGAAGTTTTTGACAGGTTTAAAGAATTTAAGGCTTTGGTGGAAAACCAGACACAGAAGAAGGTAAAGGTGCTGAGGACAGATAACGGTGGAGAGTTTTGCAGTAAGGAATTTGAAGAATTCTGTAATAAGTGTGGTATATCATGGCAGAAGACTGCTCCATATACACCTTAGCAAAATGGAGTTGCAGAAAGAATGAACAAGATGTTTATGGAAAGGGTAAGAAGCATGCTCAGTGGTGTCGGGTTAGGACAAGAATTCTGGGCAGAGGCGGTGGAGACAACATGTTATCTGGTCAATAGATCACCTTCATCAACATTGGAGGATAAGACGCCACAAGAGGTATGGACTGGTAAGAAACCCTCTCTTTCACATCTAAGGGTATTTGGATGTGATGCATATGTACATGTTCCAAAGGAGAAACGAACCAAGTTGGATCGTAAATCTGAAAAGTGCATCTTTATTTGGTATAAGGATGGTTTAAAGGTTTATAAGCTTTGGAACCCAGTAACAAGGATGGTTGTGTACAACCGAGATGTGGTGTTTAGAGAGGTGAAAGATGTTATTAAACATGAAGTCCAACCAAAGGAACCTGAGAAGATAGAGTTTGAGCTAAAGGAGGAAGAATCAAACTCTACAGCAGAGAAGAAATAAGAAGATGAAGAACCACAAACTCCGAGTGTGAGAAGATCAATTCAAGAAAGAAGGCAGCTAGAAAGGTATAGTTCATCTGCTTTCTGTTCAAATTTTGCTCTATCTATTACTGATGATGATCCCAGAACTGTGAACGAAGCAGTAGATTTAGAGGATGGAAAACTCTAGAAAGAGGCCATGGTTGATGGAATGGCATCTTTGCACAAAAATGAGGCTTGGGATCTAGTGGAGTTTTCAGCTAGAAGGAAACCCATTGGTAGCAAATGGGTGTTCAAGAAGAAGGCAAATGCAAAAGGAAAGGTGGAGAAATACAAAGCTCGGTTGGTAGCAAAAGGTTATTCCCATGTGCCGAGAATTGATTTTGGTGACATTTTTTCTCTTGTTGCCAAGGTAACTTCTATTAGATTACTTTTATCTGTTGCTGCTGCTTTTGATTTTGAGGTAGAACAGATGGATGTGAAGACAACATTTCTTCATGGGGTGGAAGAGGAGATCTACATGAAGCAACCTAAAGGATTTGTAGTGAAGGGTAAGAAAGAACTGGTATGCAAGTTAAAGAAGTCTCTGTATGGGTTAAAATAGTCAACAAGGATGTGGTATCAGAATTTTGATACATTTATACAGGGTATTGGATTCACTAGAAGCAAAGCAGATCACTGTGTGTATTTTAAATTAATTGGTGACCATGTTATTTATTTGGTCTTGTATGTGGATGATATGTTGCTGGTTCGAAATGACAAAGAAATTATCTAGGATTTGAAGACCCAATTGTCCTCCAAATTTGACATGAAAGGTCTTGGTGCTGCAAACTATATTTTGGGCATGGAAATTAAAAGAGATCGGGAAAAGAGGAAGTTCTAGTTAAACCAGATGAAGTGTGTCGAGACAATATTGCAGAGATTTAATATGCAGGATAGTAAACTGGTGAAGGTTCCTATTCCTGTAGGTGTAAATTTATCTACTGAATAGTGTCCCAAGACACAAGAAGAGGAAGAGGACATGTCTGGTGTTCCATATGCAAGTGCAGTTGGTAGCCTGATGTATGCAATGGTCTGTACTAGACCAGACATTTCACATGTAGTGGGAGTATTAAGCAGGTTTATGTCAAAACCAGGAAAAGAGAATTGGACAGTAGTGAAGCAGGTTTTCAGGTATTTGCATGGCACTAGTGATTATGGTTTGTGCTACCAAGGAAGACTAGGATTGAACAGAGTGTTGGATATTAGTGGTTTTGTTGATGCAGACTAGGCTGGAGATCTAGATCAGAGAAGATCTACAAGTGGGTATGTGTTTAACCTATTTGGAGGTGCAGTCAGTTGGATGAGTAAGAAACAATCTGTAGTGGCACTATCAAGTACAAAGGCAAAATATATGGCAGCCACTCATGCAAGCAAGGAAGTAGTCTGATTGCAGAGATTGTGTTCAAGTATGGGGTTAGTACAGGAAGCTATAAGGATAGCCTGTGACAACCAAAGTGCAATTTTCTTGGAAAAGAACCCTACATATCATTCAAAGACAAAGCACATTGATGTTCAGTATCACTTTGTGAGGGATATGATAGAAGACAAAAAGGTGTTGCTAGTAAAGATGGACACTTTGAAGAATACTGCAGATGCATTGACAAAATTTGTGAGCTCTGAGAAGTTCTTTTGGTGTAGAAAAACAATCGGTGTTCCAGGACTGGATAAATGACTAAGCTTTCTTGTGGCCCCCTCTGGAAAGAAAATAACAAGTGGGAGAATGTTGGGTTGTGTTATATTCTTTCCATGACTAGCCCACATATTTAACCAGGGGGTTAGACGGGGGGCGGAGCCCCCCCTTCGTTGTGCCGATTGCGTAGCGGGGGGGTCAAAGGGAGTTTGAGGGGTGCAGGTAACCCCACTCTATGGGGTCCGGGGTAGCGCCCCGAAAAATTTTGGTTTTTGAACCTATGTTAGGTTTGGCGGACCCACTTATGGTTTCGTGCATGATTTTCGCGCATGTTTTTGGATGCAATGGTTTTCGATCCATGGTATTGGATGATTCGGCATGTATAAATATGTATTGTAAAATTGAAAGGAACATAATGAAAAATAAAGTTGGTAGTCCCAGTTTTGGGATCTAGGGGAAAATCTCTGTGTATATGTGTTTTATGTGTTATGCTCTCACATTATTTATTTTCTGTGTTTTAGAATTCATATGCAGGTAATTTCTGTATGGGGTTAAAACCTACATACATGTTAGGCCTTCCTTCTACTAAGCATGGGAATGACTGTGTGGTCATGGCCATCGACAGAGTCTGTAAGATGGCTATTCTTGTGGCCTACAGGAAGAGTATCATAGCAGAAGCCATTGCTAATATCTTATTTGAACAAGTGTGGGTCTATTTTGCGATCCCACATTCATCGTACACATTTTTCGCATGTACAACTCGAAGCAACCACAAACATGGGATGAAATCCTACCCTATGTCTAGAACAACTACAATAGAGCTCTCCATAACTCCACTAACCAAAACCATTTTCAGGTGGCATTGGGATTCCAACTAATATGTTCTATTGGTGTGGCTAGACCATTTGTAGCTACTCAAATAGATTCAGCTCATGTCCGTTCGAAGTTAAGTAGGCTATCAACTTTATTTAAAGCATTCAAAACGCACACCAGTACTTCCATGACATAATGGACAGAGCCAATGCTAAGTACAAGTAGTTTCATGATCAGCATAAAGTGTCACACAATTTCCAGGTGGACAACAAAGTTTGGTTATTTTTGCAGAAGGAGCACCTCACTTGGCCCACTGCAAGCTTAGCTTGCTCTGATATGGGTCGTACACCATCTCCAAGGCTTTAGGGGACAATGCCTTTGACCTCAACATCCCACCACTCCTTGGTATGCACCCAGTATTCAATGTAGACTGGTTGCGACCATAGTTTCCTCTGTTGTTGGACACATCTAACATCACAGAGCAGTTGACACCAATAAATATTAACCCAAGATGCATTGAGTAGGCCACAACTAACAAGATTATGGAAACAAAAATTAAGAATTCTCACCAGCAGAGGATATAACTATATCAACTTGTCAAAGCAGGTCAACTCCTTAAACAGGGCAAGTGGTTCACCAAGGACCAAGTTCAACAAACATTTCCTCACCCCATGGAGTCTTACATGTAATGGGGATGATTGATTCCTAAATTGGAATGACATATCTAGGTGGAAATTGGTGGCCATCTACCTATTCCACCTAGACCTCCAGTAAGTTATGTTTGTTTCCTTGATTATAGCAACATTTACTATTTTTAACAATTTTTTTGGCCCTGAACTTCTGACGCTGTTTTGACCCCCTAAACGGCATAATTTTGAGGTCTGCAGTAGGCCCTAAGCCATACACAAGGGCCTTCAACAAATCCTATAGTACTTGAGGGGATATTTCCAATGAGGTGTCGTATGAACCAAATGGAGATCATATGAACAAGTTATGACCCTGAGAAGTTGGCTGCCCAGCTAACCCCAACGGGGCCCACAAACTCTTGGCATTTCATCTCCTAGGGTTAGGGTTTTGGTTGTTTAGGGTTTTCCCTTTTTATTCAATAATAAAAATTCCCTTGGACCTCATTGAAACATAGTTCAGAGGCATGTTTTCATAACATCTCTTCTCACAGATAAGATACCATCATCTAATCTAGTTTATTTCCTTTCTATATGTAAGCATATTTCAATTATTGATATTAATGAAATGAACTTTTATTTCTGCTGCATCTCAGTGTTTATGTTTATATCTGTATTTTTTGTGTTCCTACATAAGTTTGTATCAGTGGTATCAAAGCGATCTTCACTTTATCTATTTCTCTTTGCATGTCCCCAAAGAGGTCAGGGTATAAGGAGTTAGGGCTCGAACTGGTTGAACCTTTGCAAGACTAGCCTTGCATACCTCGATGGCCTCCCATGGAGGAAGAAAACAAAGACGAGGGGGCAGGAGATCCTTTCAAAATATTTCTCAAGGAATCCCTTGAGTGACAGAGGAACACGATGATGGATAAATTTTCCCAAATCCTTCAACGACTACCCATAAGTGACACATCTTCATCTAGCAGCCACTCTAAAGGCGACACTCCTTTTAAGTTACAAATTAACTTTGAAATTCCCATATTTGAAGGATAAATAGATGAAAATGTTATAGATAGATGGTTAAATCTATTGGATGGATATTTTTCAATTCATGACTTTTCCAATCAGGAAAAGATTACTTTTGCACTCCTCAAAGTTGCCCCCCATGTCAAGGACTGGTGGGAAAACCACTGTGAACAAAAGGACGAGAGATAATGCTCACTATTTTTATATGCTCTCACTTGGAATTATTTTTGAGATGCCGTCAAGGAAATATATTACCTTGTCAGGAGCTATGAAGATAAATACATAAAGTAGACCATGCTGAGATAGGGAATGAACCAAGATGTGTCGGAGTTCACAAATGTTTTCCATACCCTTCACACAAATATGGGTATCAAAGATTCTGAGCAACATTTGGTACTAAAATTCCGCGGTTGTCTACGCAAGTACATCCAATACCAGATGGAAGTCTTGGACATCTCCTCACTTGGTGTCACCTATCGATACGCCACAAAGATTGAACAGAAATTTAAACAGAAAAAGCGAGATTTTGGATCCGCTAATCCAAAGTAAGGGAAAGACACCCCCAAACCGCAAAACAAAGGACAAATCCAAAGCATGGTGACTCAGGAAAACCTTCCAAAGACACAAGCAAAGAACAACACGACAAAGAAAAAGAAGGATATAGGGAAATGGTGTGAGTTCCATAAGATCCCCACTCACAACGCAAGTGAGTGTTGAGCCAAGAAGTCACTGGTGGTCGATCAGAAGGCTTCCAAATTAGATGCATGTTTCTACTCT